>CAUYSK010035582.1:0-69215 GCA_963575035.1 Avahi laniger
AATTTCTTTCTATTTTTGGTAGAGATGAGGTCTCGCTCTTGCTCAGGCTGGTCTCGAACTCCTGAGCTCAGAACGATCCGCCCACCTCGGCCTCCCAGAGAGCTAGGATTACAGGCGTGAGCCACCGCGCCCGGCCAAGAGTGCTTTTCTTTAAACACTTAATAGTCAGGAGTTTTCGGCCAAGCATACTAACAGGCAGGCATAACACACCTTAACCGGCCACCAGGTTTCCTGTTATGCTCTGAGGTTTCCCCAGGCTCACTTCCCTGCTCCACCTCCCTCACAGGTGTCCCAGCTTTCAGCTAAAACAACCCTTTGAGAGTCCAGCACAGGGGCATCCACAAAGGAGGGAAGAAGCAGAGACAGACCAGTGAAGAAATGCTACAATTCTGTGACTCGTAAGCTGACTAGAACACAACACAAACAAAACGACGATTCAATTAGTCTGTGCTGTATCTCATCCAGCTTTGCTTCCCTATTATCTCGCATAGGGAAGGCACAGCATGCCCTTGGGGCAAGGTGGCCATGTGGAAGGGCCATCCTCATCTTTAAGAATAAGTTCTGTTGAGTCTGAAAGTGGAGACTGGCCCATGGCAAGGGGAATCAGCCTCGTTCTAATCACACCGTGTGTCAGTGCCGCTGGAACCGCTCCCATAAATGGCACAACCAACTGCACAGGGGTGAATAACGGGATTTTTGATTTTCCAGGGGGAGGGGTGGGCAGAAGGATGGGAATCCACCTGAAGCTCTAAGCCCCCAGTCTGGCCAACATTCAAACCAGGACTTGGAGCCTTTTGGATATTATGAAATAACTCACTGAAGTGAGGGGCTGGGCTGGCTGCACATTTAAAGGGCAGATGTGCTCTGCGGTCCCAGAAGGTGAGAGGCCAGTGTTATTGGTTGTTTGCTTAAGTTGTCAACTGAAGTTTTTTTTCCTTTTGGTATGACAGTCATTCTCCAGCTGGGACTGGGAACAGGGGCGGCTGGACACAGAACCAGGAGGGTGGGGGGACCAACTGCGGTTCCCAGAGCTCTGAGAAGCCTTGTCTCACCTTGTCATAGCAGCTGTTACTGATGAACAACAATGGCTTACGGTGAACAGAAACTACTGTAGAGCTTTACAACTTCGCAACAATTTCTTTCTTTTGGTTTCATTAAAATTTAGGCATTTCCATGGGGATGACCTATGCATGTGAACCTCATCCATCACGTGCCCGTAAGGGGAAAGGGGCTTCAGCTCTGCTGATGCATTAAATGTGATTACCAGCAGCAGTGCTTAGACCACAAGAGCGTGACAACTGCCAACATACTTTCTCTAAGTTACTCTGTAATGTAACATCCACTGCTCTTAGTGAACATCGGTATAGGAAATCACTCGATGAGGGGGTTTTCATATCTTTTACAAAACTATCTATTAAGGACAGGATCCCTCTTAGTGAGTGTTCCTCATATAAGGAATCGCCTTATAAAAGGATCCATCTCTCAAGTCCTCAATTTATCAGAGCCAAAGAAGAAAATCTCCTTCCCCTGAAAAATTAGGTGCTTTTTACCTGTCCTATTTTCTTTTACCTTTTGTAGCTAGGAAGCTTGGATACTCTCTACTTGGTTCCTTAGGAATAAAGTGGGGATATATAAATACAACAAATAAACAATTCCTCCTTCCTTGGCTTAATTCAACAGTTCTTTCCTGGTTCTGTCTCCTAGACCTGAAGTTCTTAACAGCTGACACTGTATCTTATTCAAATTTGCTTCTCTAGCATCTAGCCCAGGGAGGCACACATGTGTCCTTAATAGGTGCTTGATAACTGGATGGATTTAATTTAATTGATGCTAAAATGTAATCATCTCAGCTGGATCAATTATGTGACTTCTGTTTTCTCTGACTTTGTTATAACAGTGTTTTAATTTAAAAGTGTTTGAGAGGAAAACACAGAATTGCTGAAATTGGTTGGGTTATAAAGAAACAAAATGTTTTTTCTTTCCTAGTTTTTTTTCTTTTAAAGCCAGGATTAGAGTAAAGGTAACAAGAGGTTGTTTTGACATTAAGATCAAAAGACAAGACAACCTCTTTCGCCTCTATTTCCAAAGAAAATGATCTTCAGACAGGAAACGACAGATGAAACCAAGAAAAAGTGAAACTATAACCCACAATAAGTAAGGGGAAGGCATCTTGACACCTGCATTAAGCTCAAATCTTCAGGGCTGGAAAAGCTGTACCTTAAAATACTAAAGAAAGTATAGATATAATATCTCAGTTATTGTGTCTCAGAAATCACAGAAAATAGAAGAGGTATCAGTATCAGAAGACTAGAGGTAAGAAATAGGTTCTAGATATAAGAGACCAGTAATCCATTCACAAATCTACCAATTATGAAACAAAGCAGGATCACAGCAAAGACTCCAATTCTCATTAGGAGGCATGAGCTCTCCAAGTCCTAAGAACATAAAATGCCTAAGAGAACCTCATTTTCACTTGTGACTCAGCCACTAGACTGGATCCCAAGGTCCCCAGTTCTACCATCTTCCAGAGGAAGAGAGTTTGAAGAGGAATTCCGAGGCCTGGTCTCTGTTCCACATGCTGGTTGCATGACCCTGAGGGCAGACAACCTTCTCTGGACTCTCATCTCACTTTGAGCTGTGGGGACCAAGCATCACAAAGTCAAAGAGCAGTAGTCCCGGAGTCAAATATGGGTTTCAGGCCAGGACCCCAAATTACATCTCCTCTGGGAGTCTGCTTATTTGTAAAATGGGTACAATGTCTACTTCAGCATTCTTCCCAAGTTTAAATGATAGAGTGTAAAGAATCTAGTAAATTGTGGACATTAATTAATGTTAGTGCCTTCCCTGTAAAGTGTTCTCTTTCCAGTTCTAAAACCCCAGTAATTCTCAATTTACAGTTACAGAAAGTTACAGCCTCTGCCTTCAGTCAGAGATGCAGAGAAAGGATTCTCAGGGAAGGTGTGATTTACTTAAAAGTCCCTTACAATGCCTTATTGATAAGATGTAGAAAGGTGGGCTGGAGTAACCTGCAAAGATAACATAAAGGCAGGGTGACCATATGTCCTGGTGAGCCTGGGACAGTCCTGGTTGACACCACTTGTTCCAGCATCCTGCCCAATTTAGATTTATCCCGAATGTATTCTGTCTTGGGTGACAAATTATCAGGACACCCTAAGGACCGCTATATTTCAGAAACCAGAATGATCAGAGAGGCTTACTAAAATTTTCAGCTACACAACTGAAGCCAGAACATGTCCATAAGTAGATTGGCAGATTAACATAGGACCAGGAATTCACAATATTTCTTTCTCTGGTCTCTTTTGCAAAACCTTCTCATTCATGATCCCCACCATGACATGCAGTCATTCTGCCTGAAGATCCTGATAAAGGTCCCTGTGGGTTCTAGACCCCACCCCCCCAAGGAATCTGTCACTGGTGGTTCAACACAAGGTTCTGCGCCTAGTCCTATCAGTGCTTTTGTTCATTACCTGGATAAAGACACAGAAGGCATGCTTCTCAGTTTTAAAAAAAGATAAAGCTTGCAGGAATAGAAAGAGAGCAAATGATCAAGATTCAAACTGAAACAATTGGCCCAAAGCAAATCACATAAAATGTGAGAATATATTTAAAGCCATGCTTTTAGATTTTCTTAAAATTGCTCAAGGACAGGATACTGGAAGCATAGCTTGACAACAAATTCTGATGAAAACATCTGAAAGTTTCAGTAGAATACTAACAAAAATAGCTGCTGCTAAAAATTCAAACACAATCCTCAGCAAAAGTTTAAAAAACAAATTTTAGGCTGGACTGACAGGAGCGCAGGTGCTGAGACGCTGGGAGGTAAAGGCCCCGGGGTGAGCGGGACTGAGCAGACCACATCTCGGCTCATCTGCCCAGCTGGGAGTCACACTGCCCATCAGGGGCAGGCCCAGGAGGGGAGAGGCCAGGACCAGTTCAGCTGCGCCCCACATGCCGGATAACTAAAGAGCTGGGTGCATCGGTCTGAAGAGAATAAGAGACATATCCAAGGAGGAATGACTGTTTCCTTTAACCATCTGAAAACCTGCTACATGGCCAAGAGAGGGCACTTATTTTAGACTTGTTCCAGTGGGGCATAACCACAGACTTATTTTACCAGATTCAATTTAGGATTCATATATAAAGAGATCTTTTCTAATAATTGCAACTGGCCACCTGTGGCATATGCATTCCATCGCCGGGATATTCCAACGGTGGCTGCCTCAGGGACAGCGTAAGGGTCTCTGTAGGGCTGCAAGGTGCACCCATTCTTTCATGGAGCCAACAGCTCTCCAATCCACATGGCCACTGCTAAACTAGATAATCCCAGATTTACTTCTTTTTTTCAACCATTCTATTAAAAATACAGCATCAGGTGGCAGCACGTCAAGACACTACCTGTCTTTTCTTTAATGGGAGTAATAGGAATATAAGGGAAATGAGCACCAAAGAGCATGACCTCAGGCCCAGGCCGTAGGGCAGAGGGAAAGGGGACTTGCTCTGAACCTGAATGAAGCTGGGGCACCTCTCACCTGAGTTCCCGCATTTGGCAGCTTGATGTTTTCGGCAGCGGCGGTCACATCAATGGAAGCGCGCACGAGAATGTCCAAGTAGTTCAGTTTGGAATACTCCTGTTTGGAGACAGTGAGTGTATTAGAGACGTGAGAAATGTGCTAGGCAGTGGCAGATGACTTCCGGGGGACAGTCTCACGGCGCCACACCTCTAGAAATGTGCTGTTCCATAACCTGGAGCGCAAAACCAGAGAGGCCTTGCTGTCCAGCCCTCGCAGCGGGCACCTGATGTTCACGCAGTTCACGTTCACGCTGCAGTTCTAGGGAGAAGAGGAAGACTGGCCGTCAAGAGACGTCATTCTGGGGAAGTCCTTCCCCTCATCCTCTGTCAAATATTCACAGCTCTTGAAAAATACTTACAAGGGTCTGGTATTTTCTTTCAGCAAATAAAGAAAATTTTCTGTTATCATCTATCTGTTTTTCAGCAATTTCCCGTTTCCTTCTTGAGTTGTGAGATTCCTGAAAAGAATTATATCCAAGATAGTTCCACAATATGTGATTCTTTATTACTGCCACGCGAGCCTCTTGAGCATGCCCTCTCACTAATGCTAAGTTCAGATAATCAACAATTTATATTCACCCCTCTCCTGTCACCAAAGGCACAGAAGTAAGTGTAAAACCAGCAAGTGGTATTACCACTCTAACTTCAAGTTTGTCGATTTATTCGCAGGGCTAGATTGAATTTATTCCTACTCTGACCTTCAAACTCAGAGAAAGAAGAAGATGCTTTCTTGTCCACACCAAACTGTAAACATATTGCAATCGGGGGTCAAATCACATTTCTGTAACCCTGGCACCCGACTCTGTACCCAACACATGGTAGACAGCACATCGTGAATGAATAATGGACACGGAAGAACAGAGAAAGAAGCAAAAAGGTCCACTATATGACTAATTCAGAGAAAACACTGAAAAGTAAGCCATAAAAACTATTAAACTGCCTTTTCCTTATAGCAAAGATTAGGAATAATGGAGCATCTCGGTGTTTTTGGGGCGAGGGGCACTCATCTCTGAGGACCATTTTTGGGGGGGCTGATCGTCTTGTTTTTTAAAGTTGATGAGTAGAGGATCATGCTAATAAGCCACCAACTACAAACGCTGATCATACTCAGTCACCTTAAAATTCAAAAGAAACAGATATGCCATGACAAAGCAAAATGTCATCACACTGGCACATCAATAAGCCAGTTACATAAGTGTGGAGCAGGACAGGGAGGGGTGAAGATTGCAGGCTTTGGAATCAGGCAGAATGGAGCTTGAATGCAGAATCTGTCCCTTAACAGCTGAGTGATTCTGAGAAAGTTACTTAATCTCTCTGAATCTCAATGACTTCTGTGAAAGGGCAGAGATAATCAAAGTACCGCACAGGACTAACAAGAGAATGAAGTGAGAAAACGCAAACAAAATGCTTAGCATAGGGCCTGAGACACAAGTCCTCAATAAATATTTACTATTTAAAAAATAAGAATGGAAAAATTTCAAGGTCATTTGCTAAGATGCCAGTATTTTTTGCAATGAGTTTGGTTCTCTACTTGGAGTTAACACTGGCTGGCCCAATCCCAGGAACAAGTCTCAGTCCTTTTTATTTTATATATCTCATATTGGGTCATAAAGCTTCAGAAAATGTCATTTGCCTCAGCAGGCACTGAATGACTGCCTCATGTGCTCTAACAGTCACTAAGCAGCAAAAATGCCTCAGCCTGCCTGGGTGACTCAACTGTGAGAGAGAAATTGTGACCAAAGAAAAAGTCAACCTGCCAGTTTCCTAAGGATAGTATCATATTCTCCTGAGAAGTTAGCTTCTCTTATTTATATCTACAGAGACATTAGGTAAACCCACCAACATACCTTTAGCTTCAGGAAGTTTATTTCATTTTGTGGCTCACAAGTTATCTTTTCCAATCCTTTGGATTCTACTTTCACCAAATAAAGCAACCATTTGCCATTGCTAATTTCTTTTGGCCACAGAATATTCAAAGTTGCTGTGCCAAGGTTTTTAAGAGGTTTACCCAAGTTAATTACCTGTTAGAAAATAATACAAGAGAAAAAAGGTAAAAAATATCCAGCATAATCCTACAATAAAAGCACTGGTTTCCAAAAATAGACTATAGATAGGATAATCAAAATAGAGATTTGTACTTAAAGATTCTTGTCAATAAAAACAGGAAAAAAAAAGTCAAAGATAAATGATTTTAATTCAGTCTAGGAACAAATGCTGTGGGTAACAAAATCAGCAGTGTAGATATACTATGTTCTCACCATGCCCAGGGAAAGGCCACATGTGCATTTGTGAATCGCTCTGTAAGCATCCTGCTTGGCAGATGATAAAGCCTGTGCATCACCAACTTGCTTCAGGAAGAGCCCATTCACTGCAAAAATGAAGCTGCCTCTGTTCCAGGGGACACTTTGTGTGAAACCATATGACAGCCATGAATCTGAGTGTCCAGGCTAAGCAAGGAACAACTTCCTGCAGCATAAGCCAAAAGCAGGAGGTGAGAGCCCTCTTTGTCTGTGTGCAGAGTATTCTGGAACCCACAGACTTCTTCTTCAACCACACCTGCAGAGATCATAACCACCACCACTACCTGTCCCAGCTGTGTCTATAATGCTAAGAGACACACAGAGGAGAATTCAACCTCTTTATCCTGCTGGAGTCAGAAGTGAGTCCATTCTTAACAATTCAGACTTTCACACCTTAACAGTCACGATGCTTTCAGGAATGTGACTGGAGCCACACAGACCTAAACCCACACTGAATTATGAGTGGACTCTGTATTGTGTGTTTGTGTTCTCTCCACTGGACAGAAAGTCACTGTGATTGCCTAATTTGAAATGTTTCAGAGACAATCATAGCCTTCTTTACTGGCATATACCAAATCTGTATTCACACCATCACAAAATTAGGTTTGTGAAAGGTAAACAAACATTAATATTCTTTAAACCACAAGCAATAAGATGACCTCATAATGGAAGAAGAAATAAATTGTAACATATTCTAAAGCCAAATATAAATTACTTTGTGATTTTTCTTTGTTTTATAGACTCTGGGGGAAAAAAATCAAGTATTACTTTGTTTCTATACCACCTATACATGAATACTTTCTAATAAGAAAAAGACCAAACCGAACTGGATTCTGATCAAAGTCCTATGTTGTTGTTCTCCATTCTGAAGATGAAATTTTTACTATAAGCCAGTATTGTTGTTTAAAAACTGGCAAATTCATTTTTAACTGAGGATTTATTTATAATGCTTATTTATTGTTACTTATTTACTAAAATTACATACTCAAGACCATATCTAATATATGTTAGCTTCTGGTACAATAAAAGAACCAATCGCTCCAACTTACCCTGAATTCATACTCTATTAAACTTCCCACTTCATCTTCAGATTTCATAGCTTGCTCACCAACAACTGTACCTCCAAAATACACCTGGGAAGGTTTAGCAACCCTGTCAAATTAAAAACCACCAGTTTTAGTGAGGATTGTAAATGGTTCTTTCAAACATTGATTTGTTATACTAAACACACACACTTACCCAGAGACCGATAAAAGCAGTTCAATAACCACTTTTGCTTTAGCTGTAATTGAAGCCAAATTATCTTGATTGCTTGTTCTGAAAACAAAAAGGAAACAATAGGGTTTTATTTTAATAGTCAGTTTTCTCATTACAATTACATTTCTTTTATGAGTTAGATCAGGGCTAATTCATTGACTACTCATGTTTTCATGAAATAATTCTGAATGGAAAGGCTGAAGTAATTCTTACGTTTCCAACTTCAGATTAATATCCAGATCTGTGGTGTCAAAGGTGACCTCTGTTGTACTTAAAATCAAATAAAAAGTAACCTAAAAAAACATAAATAGCCATTAACACAGGCCATGCTTATAGACACAGTAATGGAATTTAAGACAATAAAATACAGTATGTGAAGGCATCACCTACACTGGAATTTCTTTTAAAAGGATTTCCGAGATCGCAGTCTGCTTGCGAGCCATTCTGGTTGGCGACACAACTCAACTGTTTCTCCTGTAACAGAAAAATCACACTAGGTCACTGTACATTCATTTGTTTTTTTTCCTCCCAGTTGGTCTCTACGAGTACTTACAGGGAAGGCCCTCAGTTCTCTATACGCAGAATAAGTCAAAGTGTCTGGGAATGTCGCAACGAGTTTAGCTTCATGCGCATCATCACCATCTTTTGTGGGATTCCTTGGATTGGAAGGGCTGTTTGTCACTGTTATTTCTAAAGCGATATCCTTCTGATCTTTTAGAACTAGTTCTGGAACACCTTTTTGACTATTAAAAAAACAACAAAGAAAAAGACAAAGTCCTCAACACATTTCCCATAACCCTTTCTTAACAAAAAGCCACTGTGAAGCCAGAGTCTTTTTTTCTAGTGCTACAGAGCAATTCTTACATTGGTAAATAAGAAAATTTGTCTTGACTTCCTTCTCTGGTACAGAATTTGTACTCTAGTTTAAGGTTGCTATTACACACATTGTCATCTCCACATCCCTCTTTTAAGAAGTGCACCTGTAGGAAAACAAAACCACTGTCATTTATGCCATTCAGGACTTGAGAAAGCATCTAAGTAGGTGACTGGCAGTTCATTTCCCTGTTTGACAAATACCATTGCAGAATTCAAGCTTCAAACATACTTTGCCATGCCTCTAACTCCCATCTCGTCCTTCAACAAAACTGTGTCTTAAGAACACTTTGACCAGGGCGATGAGGCCGCACAGTGTAGTAAAGAGCGTGAGCCCCACAGACACACAGATCTGGGTTCCACACCTGGGTCTGCTGCTTACTTAGCTGTGGGGCTTCAGGCAGGTCATTTAACCTCTCAGAGTCTAAGTTTCATCATACGTCCTATGGGGATACTGCCACTCTATAGGGCTACTGTAAGAATTATCAATAATGATGATACCAGCTAACCCATCGTTTACATATTTTAACTCATTTAATCCTTACAGTAGGCCTCAGAGGAAGACACTATTATCAGGATCCCCATTTTACAGATGAAGAAACAGAGCTTAAGGTCAAATAAGCCAACGGCACAGAGTTATCTAGCACAATGCGAATGGGTGCTCCGTAATCACACTGATACTTAATTAGCAAAACTGTTTCCTTGCTTATGTTTGACAGGGCTATGGAGCCAGTAATGTACATAATAGTGACGTAATAACAATGAATAACGTCAAAGTACACGGAAGTATACAAAACTATAGGGAATTATATTTCGTGATAAGATTGACAAAGTGTAGATTTAGGCATCAGCTCCTGAGCCTAAGACAATGAGTACTCCCTTTTGTAAAACTACATCCACAAGCCACCAGTAACCTGGAGCCACAGAGTGGACAGACATTCCGTCACCAATTGGATTTTGACAGCAAGTGCATAATGCCAAATCAAGATGTCATAGCTTGCCAGGCTAATCTTGCATCTTGACTGTACTAAACCCTAGCAAAAAGACCTCACTCTCACTAGGTATCCAGCAAGCCATACAATATAAATCTATCTTCCAAAGATGACTTAGGCTACATTAGGCACTAAATGACCATTTGGTTGCTAATACTACTTTGCTTTGCTGAACTTTGACATTTCTTGATTTTAATGTTCCAAGTAACAACAATTTGTTTTCTACATTTTCATGTTCTCAATGGTAAAATACAATGTATTTTTCTTTCTACATACAGCTACAGGAGAAAAGACGTGAGAATATAAGCTCTGTCAATTATAGTCTCAATAAGTGACAGTGGCCAAAAATGATGAAAAAAATATGGTCCCAAATTATAATTCATATTTCTATATTCATTGCTAATTTGGGAAACGAGTCTTCTCAAACTTTACATATATTAAGAAGCATATTAATACAAAGGAATGACCTTTAAAGCAACTCACTAGTTCTACTGCCTTCAAAGATGTTTGATTTAGCACCATAATGTGACAAAAACTTCAGCCACACAAAAATCAAAGACTTACATCTGTATGAACAGTCTTGGGTTCATTTGAATTCAGAATTGGAAGAACTTCTGGAAGTGAATTCACTCGCCTACGAGAGGTTGGCTCTTTGATCTCCACTGAAGCAGTTATGGGAATGGGACGCAGCTTATCTCTGATATTTTCCTAAAAAGTATGCAGTCATATATAAGCATGGTATAAATGCTACTGAAGAACTCCAAAACAATGATTTTGTATTTATTAGTGGGTTGCTACAATAAGTTTCCGAAATCTGTATTCTCCATAAAACCTACCTTCCGTCCTGTTTAAAAAAAATGGAAGTGACTAGACTGTCTGCAGTCCTCACCTGTAGCCAGAGGGTTTCCTCCATGCACATTTTCTGCTTCTGCCTATTCAGAGTTAGTTCTTGAGTATACCTGGGCTCAGAACCTTGGTTTCGAAAATGAACTCTTGACGACAGCCCAGATTTTCTTCTTTCTTTTTCAGCTTCAAGTGTGCCCACAATTGCTAGACAAAATTAACAAAATCATATTAACTTTAAGTGTGTTCATGCACAACCCAGCTACAAGTATGTTGAGCTCCTTTTAAAATATTTAATTCCTTGTAGAACAACACTTTTTCCCACTGCCATTGTTTCTCTTTGTATTTCTTGGTAATGGACATTTGGATGATTGTGATGTTTCAAGTCAAGCTGTCTTTTCCTTCCTTTTCATGTTGGCGATGTTTCAAAGTTAAATTTTCATTGGGCCACCTGGGGGAGCTCGAGAATAAGTCAAAATCTTTCAACAGCAGCCACTGTTAATAAGAATCAATCAGTTTCTGGCTGAATTTCATGAACCCACAGAATACTAACAATAACTAGAGGGACCAACGTTCCCGAAGGGCCTAAACTAGTTCTCTCTCCCTTTCCAAATCCGATGCTTAAGTGGTCTTGTGCATTTACAGTTCGGAAAGGTCTTTAGAACAGCAGCAACTCCTGAGAGCCCGTAAGGAATACAGAACCTCAGGTCCGTCCGCATCCAGAGAACCAGAATCAGCATTTTAATAGCATAACCAGATTCTTATACATATTGAAGTTAAGAAGCACTGATAAAGGATAGTTCTCCAAACAGAATAATAATATATATTAGAGAAGTCTTTTGACAGTAGGATGAGACCTTTATTTTTTAAAAAGTTAAAGAATTAAAAGGTAAACTATATTCCTTTCAGCGGTGGAGGGCCCATTTGTCAGTGTAATATAGCTCTCACAATCAAAGTTTCCAACCTCTACTGGTTTGGAAGGAACAGCCTGCTCTTGGTCACCTATACTAGTGGAGCTTGGAGGCAAGCCAGGATTTGGGTTATCAAAATCTCATTTCTTGACTTCAGAATGCATTCTTTGTTGGTTCACTGGACGTAGCCACTAACCATGTTTTTTGTGAGCCAATACTTAAATTACTTACATTCAGTAAGCACTCACTAGCCATCAAAAGGGAAAGCAAACCAAAGCATGCAGAGGGCCAGAGAAGGCAGCCTCGAGGACAAAAATCTGCTACACAAAACATAGAAAATGAACAACCCACATTCTAATATTCACATTAGAGTTGGAAGAGACCTTTTGGCAAGCATCTATTTTAATACCTTCTTTTTGCAGATGAAGACACGGAGGGAGGCTCAGGGTCATGCAGCAAGGGGCAGAGGCATCGCCAGCTTTGAAGTCTCCATCACCCAACACAGAAGAACTGCCTCACACAGCCTGCTAGCTGTCTGGGACACGCTCGGCTCCAGGCCTCTGCACGAGGCACGCACCTTGGCTGGTTGTGTTCCCTCCTCTTCCACCTCCCCGCCTGCGTGGCTCCCCCAGCTCCCCTCCAGATCTCAGCTGGGACCTCACTTCCTAAGGGAGCCTGTCCTGGCCTCTCCCCATGATCCTAGAGTATTCAGTTTCTCTGATCCCAACACTTCGCTGTGACTTCCTGTTTCCAAAGCGAGGCAAAACTGAGGACAGGGGCCATGTCAGTCTTGCTCACCACCGTACTCCCAAGCAACTAGCACAACACCTGACAGAAACATGATTTGTAGCCTAGTCAGACGGAAGTGGAAATAAGTGTGCACACATACACACAATTTGACATCATTCTTGTGCTGAAACAACAGCTATTCGCACATGTAAGACCGAAATTCAGAAACACTACAGTTTTAATAATAATTTTTATGTCCACCTGAAGAATTCTTAAATGTTACAGCTGCCAAATGCTCCCCCATTTTAGGCCTTGACATCGTGCATTTGTGAGTGATCTGCTAAATTCATAACGAACCGGATAAAGGCTCACACGCTTAAGTGCCCCTCACGGCAACAGCACGGGAGGCGTGGGTGCACGAAAACCATTTATCTACCAAACCCACCCTACCTGCCCTAACCTTCCCGACAGTTCACAGCAACTTAAGATCCTTGCAGGGCCCCTCTGCTGACCTTTTGAGGTGCAAGCCAAGTAGAAAACTCACTATAGGTCTCTGTATGGATGGAACACCACATCTGAGGATTGCTGAGTCAAATAGCCTGGTAAAATAAGAAACTCATATCCTCGGATACTGGGGAAAGATTTTAGCTGTATTAATTTAACATAGCTTTGTGCAAGTTCTGTTTTATTTCATTTAGAATTTCCCAATGCGGTGGAAGTATGAGCAATGAAAGCCAGCGTTCTCCAAACGTCTTCCAAGGAAAAAGTGCTACCCGTAATAGACCATCAATAAACACTGGATTACCTGAGTAGTTATGTAACATAAAAGTAATACACGTGGCATCAGATGCTGCATTAAAGCTAGGAGAAACCTTGTAATTTATTTTGTAAAAACGATTAATGTGGGGAAAGACAAGGAATGCTATGATGAGACTTCACATCTATAGTCCAACTGAGAGTGATTTGAAAAAATAACAATCAGAATAGAATAAAAATGTTTCTCCATTTCCTCTCTGCTGCCTAGTCTAAGAATCACTGTTTCTCCTTGTCTCTCTAATCCACTCCCAACAATGGTAAGGGCCTGTTATTCAGTTGGGCAAGTGGAAGGTACTGCCTTCGGGTAAAAATAACACAAATGATACTGAGAGCATGACAGACCCGGAGGAGTCATGGTGTACATTTTCTTGTCATTAAAAGCCGCACAAAGAATTGCTTTCTACACTCGACAAAATGCGGACTGCTCAGAAAGCAACGTGAAAGGCCATAGCGCCCTGCGCACAAGGTCCTAACGCATCCACTCTAAGAACGCTTTGTGCGAGGCGTGCAGGTCCCACTGGGGAGACCACGCAGCAGGAGACGGCCCCCCAGAAGGGGAGATGGAGACACCACCTGAGCACAGCTCAGAAGCTGGAAAGATGAAGGCTCAGTGAGCTTCTGACAGTGAGAAGTGGGCGAAGGCATACTTTTTATTAAAGACACAGCATATTGATTTAAACCATTATTCTTCATAACTCACTGAATCTTTCTATCACAGGTCAGTATCTTCCTTCTGTCACCTTATTGGGTATGTTCATTAGTGTCACCCAAGAACTCCACATAAAATTAAATAATTACTACAGTACGGCCACACAGAGTCCCGACCTGCGTGAGCTGACTCCCCATCACGCACCCTAGTCCTTAATGTGGTTATTTTTTCGGTTTCAAATAACATTAGATTATGCGAATCAGGTTACATACTGGGATATTAAAAAGAACATCTTTTTTTAATAAAAAATACAGAGTAATACTGTAGATAATGGGAAAACTTGAGAGAACTCATTTACCTCAAGGTGTAGTAAAGACTGACAAACCTACGAAAGGACAGAATGACAAAGTCCCTTGGTGGCAAACATGACACACTAGAATACTGAGCTGCTGGGACCATGGCCTGACCTGGGATGGGAATTTCCTCATTCTTTTCACCTCCTCTTTGAAGAAAAGATTCTCTTTAAATTCCCACACCCCTACACTTGACCCTGCGGCCACACCCGAAGAGGTGTGGCTACTCCTAACACAAACCACGGAAGACCTTAGCAATGATCGCTGTTGTTAGCAATGTCAAAATCTGTGTCAAAAACCCTCTTTGGGATTACAAAGACAGGAAGCGGAATAAGATCTTATAAATGACAAACTGCTTTTCCCCACATTTTCTCATTTCATCTCCGCCACAATCCTATGTAGTCATTACTATTAGAGGTATAGATGTATCTTTTTAACTGATGGGAAAATTAAAAACTCAGGGTTAAGGGACTTGCCCTGTGCTGCAGGGTCAGGCAGCACCAAAGCCGACACCAAGAGCACGGCCCAAGTCTCTGACTGCTCAGGGCCACCCTGCGAGTTCCCCAGGGCCTGCACTTGGGAACGCAGGTGGGGTGCTCTGGGCCACAGAGGCCTCTTCGGAATGGAGAGAACATAACCTGGCACCAGTGCTGCTGTGCTGTCGCTCCTGCAGCTCCTCTCCCTCCACCACCCGCCACCTCACGGCCACAAAACCAATTTTCCACACTGCTTTTCAAAGACAGAAACAGAGGAAACGGTTGTGGTAGCAAATAAGTACTTTTCCGAGGCATTCAGTCCTAAACCATCTGCTCTGGAAAATTCAGATGGAGACTAAATGGAGAGTTTTTCCTGTCTCACTGTGCTGGGGCCTCTTGATTAAAGGGCAGACAAAAGATACCCTTCGTTCTTTAAACAAGAATTTACGGACCCATTTGGGCCATTGCAGTTTTATTTTTCTGTGATTTATGCAAAACTTTCAACCTGGCAGACAGAAAAAATATATATACATTTTTAAATGTACTAGGTACTTACATATCGAAGGATTATAACCTGCAGGTTTGGCAGTATATTCGAAACAGGCTTTAACCTTGAGGCTGTATAAAATCAAACACATTATTTCTTAAAAGATGCATTACTGCAGTGGAAAAAACCCAACACATGCCCCGCCTCTGATCCCCGCCAACTGCACACCGGTGAGTGAGATGTTATACAAACACTTGATGGGTGCCTCTTCCCTTCACCGAGCACTCCTGGGACCTCCCTGTGGCTCCTCAGGGCAACAGGGTCACCATAGAGCAGAGGTGGGAACTGAGGATGCGTCCACCAACACAGAGGGACGCTCACCATATCCCACTGGGCGCCCCGCATGCAGTTCTCTGGCGGAGGTCAATTCTCTTAGGAGTTACTGTGATGGTTTGCTGAATATCAATCACAGGCCGGGATCTGAACACAAAGGAGCGAAAAAATAAGCTCAGTCTTTTGTTATCTTGAACATGAGGTTAATTCACATACTAGGTGACATCCCTAGCTGCCTAGTATATCTTAAAAACCACAGGGAAAAAAATATTCACACATGTGACTTTCTTCTCCATTGCTGAAGAAAACAACTATTAATAGACATAAGTTTACATGGACATAAGTTTATATAAAGTCTGACTGTATAGTATTTGTTTAAAATCTTACAGGCTTACGAGTATGTATGCAACAAGTAAAAATTTCTGGGTTTTAAAGCAAATATTTTGGCTCCATCCCCACCCAAATCCTCAAGTACCTTTGTATGTTCTTCCAAATACATATCAGTCTACATGTGCTTCTGTTAAAAATATTTAAAATTAAATATAAAAATATACATCTAATTTCAACTAAATGGGAACTTTTTATGCTTATTGTTCCATATGTTGCTTTTTCTTGTTAAGATGCTCGCAATCGGGGTGTCTACAATGCGTGAACCTAGCAATGCAGTAAGTCCTGAACTCGTGAGTCTCCACCTTACGGCAGTTGCCCTTCTTCAGCCTCCCTCCGTCTCCCAGTCCCCATCTTAAGTCTCTGCGTCCTGTTGCCAAGATTGAATCCAACTTCTCTATCCCCACAATCGCTCTGTAAGCAAAATCTTGAACCTTTTAACCTCTTCCAACCTCTTCTCTGCCCACCCCAAGGCTGGAAACACTCGAGCAGCTGGACTCCCACATGCTATCCCTGCTCTCCATCTAAAAACACCTTTCTCTCCTCTTACGTCTCTCTCCCCTGTTCCCTGCAGCCAAAGGGGCTGCCATGGGCTGACGTCTGCCACAGGCACAAGAAATACAGGTACACGGTGGCTGAGGGGGTGCGAGCGGGATGGGGAGAAACTTCTTCAGCTCCCACCTCCATCGTTCTCTGCCAGAACCCAGAATGGGGTCTACGGTTTCACTAACCACGAGGATTCAGTTAGGCTGACTTCAGTGGGCTTGCCGTAAACCCAGCCATCCTGGGAAACACGTTTTCATAAGAAAATGCATTCCAAATCCCAAACAGCTAGCTCAAACCTCTGGAATCAATCTATTGGGAGGCTGGAAAGGGCACGAGTCCATTCACAGTGAAGGCTGGGCCAATACTGCCACAGTGCCTGATTCTCCGTTTTCCTTTATCTCAACTGTTTACCTTTCTACTTTTATTTTATATTTAGACAGCTGCTACTTTCTAAGATATGAACTAAATACATCCTTAAATTTTGGGAGCATATTTAAAAGGCAAAAATACACAAGCATTTTTTAATTAGTTGCCACAGACATAGAACGTTTTACGTATCATAGTATTAATGCTTTAATGTGATATAAATTTCAAAAGAAAATATTTTAACACACATTTCTGCCTAAGGTCCACTTTAATTTCTGTTTTACTGGCTTGGCAACCTCATGTTTAATTGGTGTTTATTTACTAATTATCTTGAAGTACTAGTATGATTTAGTGGCCAAAAAATGCCCAGGACTGAAGTTGGGAAGATTTAGGTGTACACATCCTGTCTCTCCGGATCCAGCCTTAAAAGCTCAAGCGAGTCCTGGGCCTCAGTTTCCTCATTTGTAAAATAAGGGGGTTAGTCCTCCTCTTGTTATCAAAGAAGTTTGAAATTTACTGTCACACTATATATGAGGAAAGAGTGAACAAGTTTTCAGGGTTTGTTAAGTCGATCTACTTTTGAGGACAAGAAAGGGTATTAAGGTATCAATGACACATAGAGGCAAATATTTAACTAAAGTTACATCATCTATCGGGGAAAACTTGGTAACCAGGTTTTGGTACAGGAAGTCAAGTCTCCTTGATAGTTGAGGGTTATATCTCAAAATGGAACGAGAACATCAAATTGCTGTTTGATGGAAACTTAGCTAAAATAGCTAAATATTATATATTCTTTTATCTTTTTAAAATGTATTATTTTAAGGTTAATACCTATACGAGCAGAGAGAAACTTGCATTTATAGGCAGTGTCTGAGAACAGCCAGATGGGGCACATTCTCAACACTTTCACCAGGAGAACAAACAGTACCACACCACTCCCCAGCACGATGGCTCACACGGCCGAGAGAGTCTTGCAAGACTGACGTACATCACCAACAACACCAGCTGCTACTGACATATCAGCATTTTCCTGAGCTCTTTCCTTCTCAGATTACAAATACATGTTCATTTATTTAATTGAACTTTTTTTGGCTTCTTCCTTTGACCTAATTAATATCTCAGACACAGTCTTCTTCAACTTCTTTTGAGGCTCCCACTTTTGCCATCTGTAACTTCTTCTGTGCTCCTTGGTTTTCACGAGATGGCTTTCACAGATCTTGTCATTTCACCGGAAAATGATTTTTTCCCCCATGCATGACTTTCATTATATCACGTAATATTCTCTTCAGAAGTGTCCTGGGGTCGGTTTCTAATTCCCAGGGTTTTTGTTTGGGATATTTTAGATATCGAGGCTACGTGTACACCTGGAAGTCTACAGGGCAATGAAGGCACTAAGCATATGTGAACGGAGCTTTTTTCGCTTAAGAATTTCAATGCACATTATTGCCCATTTCCTTATTTTTTAAGGAATAAAAGTCTCTTAGCTTTAAAAAAACAACCAACCAAATGGTTTATTCTCACTAGCAATTAAAGAAATGCAAAGTAAAAGATCACATATCACACTGGCAAAAATTAAGTAGACTCATCATATTCAATGTTGGTAGGGCTATTTGAAAATAGGCCTTCTCATAGGTTGTTATCATGAGCATAAACTGTTACAACTTATCTCAGAGTATAGATATTAATAGAAAAGGGTGCTAACCTACATCCCAAGAATTTTATTTATAGAAACTTTTCTTTTAAAAAACCCATCACATAGAGACATATACAACGTACCATAGCACACTGTTTATAATAGAAAGATTAGAAACTAAAATTTTCATCAACTGAACATTAATTCAATGTCTATAATGCAGTAATAATTGTTAAAAAGAGTAAGATTGATGTGTATGTACTGACAAGGAGAGACACCCAACAGAGATCAGACTTCTAAAAACCACATTAGAGAACAGCAGTTACAGTGTGGCCATTTGATGATACCCTAAAAGTGCAGAAATACACAAAACTTAGAAGTTGTTTCATGGAAAATGGAGAAGATGGGAATAATGGGGAACTTGCACTTTCTATAATTCTGTATTAACTTTTTTTTAAGAAGCTGCTACTTCTAAAATTAAAAAAGAAAAAAAATTGTAATGGTGATTTCCAGCAGTGATGAAAGTCTAGGAAAGGGAGACTCAGACACAGCTGATGGGAAAACCAGTATAGCCTTTGTGGTTTTGTTTTTTTTTTTGTTTTGTTTTGTTTTGTTTTTGAGACAGGATCTCACTCTGTCTCTCAGGATGGAACAGAGCGGTGTCATCATAGCTCACTGCAGCCTGCAACTCCTGGGCTCAAGGGATCCTCCCACCTCAGCCTCCTGAGTAGCTGGGACAACAGGCCCACACCACCATGCCTGGCTAATTAAAAAAAATTTTTTTGTAGAGATGGGTCTTGCTATTGCCTAGTCTGGTCTCGGACTCCTGGACTCAAGTGATCCTCCTGCCTTCGCCTACCAAAGTGCTGGGATTACAGGTTTGAACTACTGTGCCCAGCCAACATTATTTTGGAAAAGTACTCAACGGTATGGTTATGCATCATAAATGGCCAAGAGCAGGTTTGAAG
Source organism: Avahi laniger (assembly GCA_963575035.1). Classification (NCBI taxonomy): domain Eukaryota; kingdom Metazoa; phylum Chordata; class Mammalia; order Primates; family Indriidae; genus Avahi; species Avahi laniger. Next base: position 19,511 of record CAUYSK010035582.1, read on the forward strand.
TCAGTTATGTACAATTATGATCTCAATTTTGTTAAATATATTATACATGTACAATCACAGAAAATAAAAGACTAGAATATAAATCAAACTCTTGGAGTTGACTAAAGGATGGTGAATTATAGGGTATTTCCTTTATGTTCTTTGTACTGTCAAATTTTGTGTGTTTTGTTTTTTCATCAAAATTACAGTTTTTAAAATATTTATGAAGTAAAAATTATCACTAATTTGGACCTATATTTCCTCAATTACTTCAAAATTAGCAAGATTTTATGAAATAGGTTTTTACATTAACCTCAAAAGAAAAAGAAATATCTTCAAAATTCATATAAGCCTTTGAAGTACAGGTGTTACAAATTTTAATGCAAAAGGTCAACACTTTAGTGTAACCTGATTACTGAACATATTTAACTAAAGTCATAGATAATATACCTGAAAACAGTGACTGAATCTGAGAGGGAACCAACAGCAACGTCAGGGTAGGAATTTCGATCAAGGTCCATATTTCCAGCAATTGAATATCCAAAATAAGGTGACGTACCCTCAAGAACCTGAAACAGACAGGGCATCAGAATGCACACAGGTCACCAAAATGAGCTTCTTCACTATGCTTTGAAAAAGACACTCAACTGTCTTTTGAACTGCGGTGTAAGAGTTCACTTCTAAATAAGTTATATTAAATTATAAATAAATCATACATATACACATGATCGAACATTTCATACATTTCATAAAAATCATCTGATTTATATAGCACCTCAAAGGATAAAAGAACTAATTTGTGATGAGATTGTTTACTATTATATATTAAGTCAATCGAGTTATTTCAAACCAATCTTCCCCACCTTCCCTATGAAAGTCTTATTTTTCTATAAAGTAATTTCTAATTTTTCGTGTCTAAGTTCTCCATGTAATTACAATCATGTTTTTTTCTGCCCAGTTTCATCTCTATTTAGTATGCTACTAAAGGAAACAGATCACACTTCCATCTCTTTATGCTGTCAGGGTGGAAAAGTCTTTTGCTTAGGATTACTTTGATTTCTAATTATGTAAGAAATTTTATAATTAAAATAAGCAGGTCAATTGCATTTATATATTTATTTTGAAGCTATCTTTTAGTAATAAATTCTTAAAAAACAAAATTCATACTGTTGTAGACTTGTAAATAAAATAGTATTTAGTACAAAAAGTCACATAAACATTCTATAACAAGGCAAAAGAGCTGAGACTCTTAGCTGTAGAAATCCAGGTTATTTGGTTACCTGTGTTGGTTTGGTATTTATTCCATTTGCAGATCCATGATAGATAAAAACCTTTCCCATATCATCATAGGGAGCTCCAACTGCAATATCTGTTGACGAAATCACATTTTAACAAACATTTACATTTTTAAAATACTTCAGTACGGTATTTTAAAATAAGATAACATAAGCACTCATTACATAAACAGCCAAATAATATATCTATAACTCACAATGATTTTACAAACTATTATCTACCTGGGTAGCCATCTTGATTAATATCTCCAATATTTTTGACTGCAATGCCAAACATAGAATCCTTGGTTCCATTAAGACGAATTGGCTTGACATTATTCCATCTGCCTTGCTGGTTAATGTAGACATACACTGCACCTCCAACCTCTCCATCTCTATCAAAATACTGTGGGGCTCCAATAATTATATCTTGCCACCTAAAAACATAATGAGTGGAAAGAACTGTGACCCATCAGCTAAAATACTAGCAAGCTTAAGAAGAAGCTTAAGAAGAAGTCCATGTGTAATAGGGACTCAAAGAGATGTATTATTACGGTCATTAAATATGAAATGTCCGATTTCAAATAGAAAGTTTAGTTTATTATATCTCAAAGCAGCAGTACAATTAATCAAAGTATGTGCCCAAACTACAGACACAGCTTTGCCATCTAAACAGTAGCTTGTTTATGCCAGCAGTGAAGAAGCCTGGACAGTGGCAACGAAATTAGGAAAGGTGTTTTCCACAGCTTGTTGATAACTGAATATTTTTCCTTGCAAGAAGTGGTCCAATAGGTAATGAAATTGTACTGTATATTGAATTCATGCTAAATAAGTAGATTTTGGCTGCCCTGCTACAAAAACAAAAATAAAATTGATAACTATTTTTGATGATTAAAAAAAAAAAAAAAAAAAAAAGAAGTGGTCCAAAGCCTGGAATAAGCGGTAGTTGGTGCAAGGTCTGGTGAATATGGAGGATGACATAGAGTTTCTAAGTCCAGCCTCTGTAGTTTGAGCAGCATTGTTTGTACAACACATGGTCTTGCAAAGAGGACTGGCCTGTCCCTACTGACCAATCTCGGCTGCTTAATTGCAAGCATCCTCATAATTTTGTCCAATTAGTTGCAGTAGACATCCACTGTAATGGACTGACCAGGTTTCATGAAGCTGTGGTGGACAATACAGTGCAGGATCACCGAACAGACACCATTAGCTTTTTTTGATGACTATTTGGTCTTGGACTGTGTTTCAGCACTTCATCTTTAACCAACCATTCTCCAAATGCTTGCGATTGTTAAAAAGAATCCATTTTTCGTCACACATTACAGTGTAGAAATGGTTCGCCTTTATGTAATGACAGCAAAGAAAAGCAAGTTCTGAGATGATTCCTCTTCCAATGCTCGTTTAATTCATGCGGCACCCATCTACCCAGCTTCTTTACCTTGCCCATTTGTTTCAAATGGTCCAACACTGTTGGAATGTAACATCAAACCTTGCTGCTAATTCATGCATAGGTTGAGATGGATTCGCTTCCGCTACAGCTTTCAGCTCATCATTATCCACTTTAGTCTCAGGTTGCCCACGTGGCTCATTTTCAAGATGAAAATTAAAAAAGATTAAAAGAACGTAACTTCTCAAACCATTGACATACTGTGTGTTCATAAGCCACATCCTTCCCAAATATTTTGTTGATATTTCGAGCTGTCCGCGCTGCATTGGTTCCACGATAGAACTCATATTCAAAAATAACAAATATTTGACTTATCCATGGTTTCATAAAAATTGCTCTAAAAAAACCTGAAAGATAATCGCAAGCCAAAATGTGTGCTTAAAAGAATGAGGATGTACCATCACAATAATAAAAAAAAAAAGAGTCAAAGTGAAATGTCAGAGATATCAACTGTCAAACTTAGTACTTAAGGAAATTGGACATTCCGTACTTAATAACTCAATAGAAACTCAAATATGGAGTTTATGATCCAATTAAAACATTTTTTAAAAACCAAGGTAGGCTATAATAAGCATCCCAAGAAAAATATCAAGGGTAAGAACTCGAACCCAGTTGTTCAAGTCAGAACGGTACTGCAGCAGGTCCTGGTAAAGACTTCACCACTCCAGCCTCCCCAGCTGGCACCAGCAGCCATAGATGTTGACTTTGTCACCAGTACCTACTTACAACAGGACATGCTGGGTGCTCCAACAGCCCCTTAAGAAATCACAGAACAGAAACACGTGGGTGTCATTCTTTAATTTTTTTTAAATTTTAATTCTCATGGACTCATGATCCCAAGACGTGAGTAAAAATGAAAATCAAAAATGTAACCCTACACCCTGGGGAGGGTAATGAATGTCTGCTGCCATCCTACAAATGATGAAGATGGGATGGTAAAAATCTGGTAGTAAAAATACTCCTTGAAACAACTAACCTGAAAGGATGGCTTTTCTCAAGATCTACAGAAGCCAAAGAAGCAACTATCCTGCAGTATAAAATAACCTAAGACATTCTTACCCGTCTTTGTTGAGGTCCGCCACTGCCACATCATAGCCAAATGAAGAAGCCAGACCTTCCCCATCAAATATGTGCTCAGGGAGAAGATGTGCAGACTTCAAGTCTCTTTTTAGCAAAACCACAGCTCCACTGTGATTGGCTCTCGGCGCACCAGATACAAAAGTGATCTCATCCTTGGAAACAATACCTTTCCCTGAGTCCAAAGAAAAGCCTAGAAAAACAAAATACAGCCTTTCACATCAATCCTGTATTTCAAGAGGTGTATGACATTGGTAACTCTATCATTAACCTTTCCTCTGGCTTCCCATCCTCTCTCCTCCTGACCTTCTACCAGCTACCACACTTATGAGTTATAGAGCTAGGAGATCTGACACAAGGACAAAGGGCCAGGGCTAGATCGCTGCTTTCTATGGATATTAAGACTTTTAAAGAAAAGCATCTATGCTATGCAGCATTTGTATAAATTGAATTGTGAAATATTTGTGTACCTTAACAATCAATTTGAACCCTATTTTAATATTGGAATTATGGTCAAAGGAGATCAAGCCAGATATTGAATTACCATGAGAATGTTACATCATACACACAGAGACTATACCCAGGCTTGTAGCATAACTGAGTGCAGGTCATAAGTTCTGCTGTAATGTAAGGATCAGTATTTTTACATGAATAATGTCCATATTCACTCTCCTTGATAATCAGGCAAAAACAAATCCTAATAACATTAATATACCATAGATAGCATTTCATTATTTTGGACCAACTTAGTTCTCAGACACAAACATGCAAACAAAACCATGATTGATGATATATAGTATTTGAGAACTTACTATAAACAATAGAGGTGAGGAAGTTGTCACTGACACGAGTTACACACTTGTTCCGAGGGCAGAAAACATTAGAACTCCCAATTACAAAGCATCAAGTAGGATGCAGATTACAAATACTGAGATTTGGTGGAAAGCAAATATAAATGCCAATGTCAAAAACCATTCAAATTAAACAAATCTTTCTATACAAAGGTGAGGCAGATGCAGAATAACACAAGCTCACCCTTTTTAGTGGGTTTTATTTATGAAAAGCTTCACCAGTACTGTTGCAGTTCTCAAACTGTGAAGTGAGTTGAAAAATATGATGAGCCACAAGTTTAAAACGGGGTGAAATAAAACGGGGTGATTATCAACGGATCCAGCTCTGAAAGCCACCTGGCAGCAGAGCGTCAACCACGGCATGCTTTGTGTGTGTGTCACTTGAGATGAAATAGAAAATAAAAAGATTTGTGCTCTGTGTGGATCAAAAAAAATTTTTAAATGACCATGACCAAGATAATCTGTCATCTCAGAGGTCACAAACCTAGGTAGCTATTTGTCATCACATCCGGGGCTGTGTCAGGCTGCTCCCTGGGAGGCCGCGTTTTGTAAACAAACTGATCAGGATCTGTATAGGAAACGCTGGTCAAAAACAGCAGGCCTGGACACACGCATGGGATGGAAGAAAAAATAATTACGCTAGGTAAGAGGCAGGGCGGCCACTGGCACTCTCGCCCGATGAGGAGACCACCGCTGCAGCCGGCAAGCTGCGCTCTCTGCCAGCCTCCAAAACCCCAGGCAGATCCTTTTATTCCCAAAACCCATTCACATCTTTTGAAACGACAGATTCACGCACAGCATGGACAAGCAAACTGTAACAATACAGACTTGATTTCTTTCTCAAGCATCACTTTTGAGGAAATCCATTCTCAAAGTGACAAATGCGTTTAAGGAAAAAGAAACACTTCCTATTTTTATATGTTATGTTCTAACAGCAACTAAGTTTATAAAACCCACGGGCCATCTATCTCAAAGACCAAAGTACTGGTTTCTTGACCACAGCAATTAAAATTAAATACTTCCCATCAAAATAATCCCTAAATAATGCATTTGAAGAGGCTGTCTGTTAAAATATACTCAAATAAAATGTTGGTTGATAATATTTACCTTGAAAAGAATTTTAACTTGAAATCCCATGTTTAATACTCAGGACTGCAAACCACACTCTCCCAAGCTCCCTTCCTATCCTGCAAGGCCACTAACTTGCTATTCACACACCCAGCTGTTTCCTATCTTCTGCAATTTCATCAGCGTTGCTTTCCTTGCCTGGGAGATCATTAATGGTGTGACTTTGGCCTAGAAAATTAAGCTCCCTAAGTCATGATTTTACTCCTCGTAAAAAGGGGACAATAACACTTATTTCATAGTAGTGCAGATCTGTAAAGCACTGAGTACGATACACAGAAGGTGCTTAACAAGTACTAAGTATAATTTTTCTCTTCATTCTTCTATACCTTTATACCAAGTTTTTATTTTGGGGAGGATGGGAAGTATATGAATTCAAAGGTTTTTTTTTTTTTTTAAATTAACAGTATTGCTCACACATTTATACAACTGAAACTTAGTGTATGTTTCCTAGCACTGTTTGGAATTACTCATATATGGATATCTGCTTTTTCCTTTTTAACCTTCCATTGTTCCAGTAATATGTTAGTATACGGGTACTTTTCTCCATGTCATTTTTTTTTAATGGGTTACTATTTAGGTTTAGAAGATTTTTTACATTTTTTTTCCAAGAGATGCATAGTAATTATTCCTTATGTCAACTCATACCAAGAATTAAAGCTTTTAAAAGCCTTTGTGTAATTACCATAATGCACATGAATAACTTAGGACACCCATTAGGAGTAATGCAAACAAGCCTTAGGAGTTAGGGATTGGCACTTAGACACAGTCTGGGTGTCCTCAGAGCCGCTTTAGCAGTCCTGCTCAGCCTCAGCCCAGAAGCCCCTGTGCCACCTGCCAGGGCCCTGTGACATGCGGGTCGCACTCCGGGAGCAGGGCCAACCCTCAGAGAATGGCAATCACAGAGGAAGGACCTGGAGGTCTTGACCTGCCACTTAAGAGTTAACTTTATTAAATGTAGCTCTTTAACAGTATCTCTAGAAAGAGACACTGAATGGAGGCGGAAGGCAGCCCAGCTTACTATGAACACCCATGCATTTTTTTCATGGCTGCATGGACGGCCTGTTTCAGGTTACAGAGGCCGTCATTGGCACAGGAGACAGACTTCCAAGTAGGAGGGAGGATGGACAATTTTGGGTGATAATCAGTTTCTTCCCCCTTGGAGGGAGACCAGATCAGAAGGGAAGGATCCTAGGTATCAGTCAGGTTACTTCTGGGATCACCAAGGCTTATCAACTTCTAGCAAATATAGCCACAGGCCCCAGCTCCACCTGGCCTCTTCACAGCCCAGAGGTCCAGGGGCCTGTGGGCCCTGTGAGGGAACGTCACACAAGGTTTCTGAAAAGGTAGGCAAAGGCAGCCATCTACACTCGCTCCTACCTAAGTAACTGTTAGCAGGAACAGGAACGAGACTTTCATCATGCTCAGTCTCTCCTCCAACTTCATAAGGCCCATCTTCAAAGATGTTCATGTCAAAAAAAGTGTTATTCTTTTGCTCTACGCGAACAATCCCTAAAGGAATGAAATGGTAAAAACAACAAAAAAATGAAGGTGAAACAAAATAAAATAAATGATTTATTACATCCCCCATGCTATCACTGCCTACAGGAAGAAAAATGTGGAGGAAGGAAAGGCAGAAGGAAGAGAGATGACTTCTAAGTTTGTGAAACATGTTTGTGTAAATTTTTATGTGAAAGAAATGTGAATAATTAAAAAAATGCCCCATGCATTTCCATGAGCTATTTTTATAATGCCACGAAACCAGATGGAAATGGAATATTCACTTAGTTAACAAAATCTACAGAAAACAAAATTTTTTGAATGACATGAACTTGATTTATGATATTTTATGTTCTCTGTAATCCTAAATCAATTTGTCTTTTTTCTATAGCGTAAAAGTGAAATGTACTGATCTTTTCTTTAAATCGCTTTAGTCAAGATTTCATCAAGAAGATTTCATATAGTTAGCCCAAATCACTATGACTTTTTAAAAAGGGCAACATTTTAGATAAGGGCTTATAAAGTAGATAAGATACATAATTAAAATATACACAATCGTTAGGTGTTTTGTTTTCTTTTACTATATATGGTATCTGTTCTTCCTAAAATAAAACTATTCTAAATTCGACATGTCATTTCAATTAGGTAAAAATAACCTGACGAATACTCTTATGTGAAAGACTCTATTGTAGGTGAAAGGAGGAAAAAGGAAAGTTACCCTTGAAGGTTACCGTGCTGACATACAGAGAAAGGTATTTGCAAGAATCATTTGTAACAAGAACTAAAACCTGGACATTTTTGAACGGAAAAGGGAACATTTTCCTAAGTTTTTTCTGATAAGTGAAATGTTATATGATTTTAATAAATTTCTCAAAAGAAGTCTTATTCCCAAATCAGATGTAGTTTTCTTCACCATGGATTAGAGTCAAGCTAATTGTCTTTTATGATACAGGAGTTTCCTACACATGCTTAACTTCTTCAGGGAAGTTAAACTGTATCACAGGAACTGAGCGGGTTCAGTCAGTCAAAAAAGGTGGGTCGTTTTCTTCCCTCCCTCCCAATATCTCCTTTTACCCATACAACAATAATAAACAACTGTTTCTCAGAAATTATCTGAAATCATCATCTCAAAATTCCCCAATTTGTCTGTCATCTGCCCTAGTAACGTTACTGTGTTATGAGCAAAACACGGCCTTTGGAGATAATGTACAATGAAAAAAACGCCCATATTAATATACTGTTATTTATACACACCACCACTCAATCCTGTTCAATATTCAAATCACTAACTTAAAACTTTTAGTTTCATGAGATAAATATAAAACAGCAAAACTAATGTTAATTATTACATTCCTACAGAAAAATGTTAACTACTTATATTAACGTAAAATACTGACAGAGGAAAAAAATCTCAACACTAAGACATACACATTTCTACCATTATTTGTTTTTACAAAATCACATCATTTAGAGAATTTAACATCCTATCCTTTTATAACATGTAAACGCTTTATAATAAATGCCTTAAAAGGTACTACATCATGGTGCATGTTATAGAAACTATGGAGACATTCTAATCTCTATTTCTGTAAACACAAACATCATACCTTTCCAGTTGTAAGTACCCGGAGCTCCAAACACAATGTAATGAAAGTCTTTAGTAAAAGTAGCTGCTACACCTTGCTGGCAAGAGCCGAATTTTTCATGGCCTCTCAATCGGCCGTCACAAAAGCTCCAGTCTCCCCCATCCATATCATCTTCGATCCTGAGATTCTGGCTCAGGACATAACACCTCCCAAAGATGTCTCGGGATTCCTGCTTCGTATTAACATGTTGCCTTTTTTCATATCGATGAGCACATGTCTGGAAACAGATGGAATAAAGGAGCCCACTCGTGTCTATAAACCTTGTAATTTTCAATAAAGGGTTAATTCTAAATAGGGTGATTAAACATATGCTTATCCTCAGACTGGATCCCAAACTAGCAAAGTGGCACTAAGGAGACCATTATCAAATATACAGACACTAGCACTTCTGTCTTATTGTCAGAGACTAATGCTCCAATCCAAATACTGAATGTCAATCTGCACGTACAGGCAATTTATCTATAAATTTACCTGTCACATAAACAAAGGAAAACACCTTTTTACTTAATTTCCTCAATTTAATTGGCATTAGTGGCTGTATAAACCTTCAAATCAGTGTGAAAATGAGTAATTATGTTCTGGAGGATAGAAATCATGCACATTTTCACAGGGATCAAGCAAACACAGCTAAGACAAAGACACTTTCCTTTTACCCACACTATTTCCTTGTAATCAGTCCTAACTTACACTCTGAGCTCTGGGATTCTTTCCTTTAATATGCCTATTTTCAAAAGGCAGAGAGAACTACATTGCCAGGAAAGATGAAATAATCTCTATAATTTCTACAGGGTATTCATAGCTGCTCCACACCTAACAAAGGCTAAATATACTTTATAATATCCAAGTCAATTTCCCATAGTGTATCCCTTAAATATCAAAATTCAATCGTCACTAAAAATTTTTTTTTCTCAAAATTCTGTATAAATTTTGTTACAGCAACCAGATATTGAAAGAGAGACAAAAAAGATCATATTCCAACCTGAAAGGCACTTCCAAGGCCATCTAGTACAAATTCTCTTTTCTTCACTATTACTTCTATTTAAAGAAGTTCAGAATAATAAGAGAGTTTAAAATTATCTGATACTATTTTCCAAGACCTTTCCCTTTTTTTTTTTTTTTGAGAGACAGAGTCTCACTCTGTCACCATAGGTAGAGTGCAGTGGTATCATCGTAGCTCACTGCAACCTCAAACTCCTGGACTCAAGTGATCCCTCTGTCTCAACCTCCCAAGTAGCTGGGACCACAGGCGCACACCAGGACACCTGGCTAATTTTTCTATTTTTAGTAGAGACCAGGTCTCGCTCTTGCTCAGGCAGATCTCGAACTCCTGAGCTCAAGCGATCCTCCTACCTCAGCCTCCCAGAGTGCTAGGATTACAGGCGTGAGCCACTGTGCCCTTTCCCATATTTTTTTACAACTTATCTACACAAAGCTACAAAGTTCCTAGGACACAAACTATGTGTAGTTTTGTTTTGCTTTAAGACCATGTAGAGTTTTAGAGATATTCAATACAGGTTTATTAGTAAGTTCTTTGAATCTGAAAATTCTAAAGAAAAGCAGTGTGTGTAACTACTTCAGAGTATCATCAGGAAAAATAATGCTTGGTCTCGTCTTGATATCCATTCCTGCTTTGAAGCAGTAAAGCGTGCTAGAATGGCTACTCCCCGCAGGCAGGGGCTCTTGTCTGCTGCTGCAAGCCTGGTACTGGCACATAATTGGCACTCCCGACACTGTGGAATGAACACGTTTCTCTACACTTACCACAACTTTGCCCCCAGGACCTTGGCTCTGGACAGTGACCCCCATCCACTGATCTTCCTTGCTCTCGGACGAAGGGTCAGCTGTGGAAAGCAGCACAGTTAGCACTTCCAAGTGACTGCCCGGGCTACAAACCACAGATGAATAAAAATACAAGAAACTGCCCCTGAATCGCCTGGACCGAGCCTACCTACTCAATCTGGAAAATGTATTTGTCATCTCAAGAAAACGGAGACGTGATTTTTGGTAAGAATCTTACACAAAAGTCTTCCATAAAATTCACATAAAATACACACGTCCACCTCACGGCCTGTTTTAACCAACAATCCCCTCTGCCCTCTCTTGACACCCCAGGTCCTGAATACAGAAGGGTATTGAAAACTCTAATACTTAAGGGGTAGCCCTCCAACATGTGCCTCTTACACAGACGACGTAAATCCGGTTTCCAAAGTCCAACGATCAACCGAACTAACAAAATGTGCGTATTTCTCTATGTACTCCCAAATTCTTTACATAACAGCACCAACTGTTGTGTTCTTTATTGGAGACAGGGAGATAAGTCCTCAGATTTACTTTAGAATCTCACAGCTGACAAAATACCTTTTTATCAATGCAAAAAGGAGTTATTTTTGGTTTTAAAAAAAGAGAGAAACCACAAATACCACCATGGGCACATTTCGGTATCAATTTAAAGCCACTGTATGACACTATAACCAAATTTTTGCCTTCCTCAATGAGAAGCAAGAAAAGCATGATTTTCAATTTTGAATTATTACAAAAGTATGAAAACTAAACAACTTTAAACAGAATGAAAAATACCAAAACGTTAAATAAAGAGTATTTGACTGAACTTTTAAAAAAAGTATGTCTAGATACTGAGATTATCAGTGGATTTTTGGGTTTTTTTCCTTTATAAGTTTATGTATTTTACAAGTTTTCTATAGTAATATGTATTACTTTCTAATCAGTAAAATACAACAAATGTCATTTCTAAAAGATGAAGCAGCAAGAGAAGAACATAAACATAAATCTGCCAATCTACTTCGACCAAGCATATCAAATGAGGTTTGGTGGGGACTTCTCAGCACACTGAACTGCTCCGCCCAACCTACAGGGAAGCAAAGTGGACGTTAACATGCTATGTCATGGCACCTTCCAGCTACCCCAAGTCTTCATTAAAACAAGTCTCTATCGGAGACAGTAGGGCAAGTCTTATCCATGCTGGTCAGCTCTCATTTCACAGGGGGCTGATATTTAAAATAGTCTCTCTCCCCAAAATTTTAATAGCACGTGAGAACTTTTGGCTGCTGAGTACAAGATAGGCATATTCAATGTTCTTCACTGCTACAAATTCACTTTCTCAACAGCCTCCTGTAGAACCTCAATACATCACTAGGTGGCAGTATCAATATACCAAATCAGTTTCAAAACCAGGTTTAGGAAGAACAGCAAACCGCTGCGTCTCTGTGTGATTAAGAAAGTATTTTCAGGGGAAATAAAAAAAAACAGTCAAGACTGATGCAATTAAAGGAGGTCCTCTCTGCAAGAATAAATGCTTGTACCCCCTTTTCTTCCTCACAGAAGGGCATGCAGGGTATAGGCGAGCTGGCCAAGCGAACACTGAGTGAGGGCAGAGGAACACACCATCGTTATCAAATTCAATCCGCGTGCACGGCCCCCGGGAGGTGATGTCACAGCTGTACAAGCCTCCTGTCCTGTTGGCTTTCTGCAGTGGAAGGGCTTCTGCCCGAGGGGCCCCCACCAGCAACCTGTTGATGAAAGAGAGAGAATTTAGAGATATGAATTCAATATATATTTAACATTTAAATTAGAACCAAGAGACAGCGAGATTATTCTTTGTCAAAGAGTGCACTAATTCTTCAGCAGGTCAGACAGAGGGGGGAGCAAAGGCAGAGTGATATGACTGGCTCACACAAAACAGACAAATACAACTACACAAGGGAAGCAAAGGGGATATTGAAAGAGGAAAAATATGTCTGTGTCTCATAATATCACTAACTCTTGCTGGGTATGAGTCTGCTGTTTAAAAGATACTTTTCATAAAACATGACCCCTAAATAGCTAAGCCAAGGACATCATATGGAACTCAACCGACAAAACAAACACTCCCAACACTGGAAGGGAGAGATGGTCACGCTAAGTTTAATAAGCAATGTCAACTCTAACACTGTGAAACATAATCAGGTATTTTTCTACGGTAACTTTGATGATATCCTAGATCTTCAGTCTATATACCAATTTAGAACCTAACTTTTGCCTAAGATACAACTCGACTGAATTATACTCTTTTGCAGCCTTGGCCTCTTTCCAAGTCAATTTTTTTCTAGCTTTATTAGGGTGTAATTGACAAACAGAAAGTGTATATTTAAGGTATACAACTTGATGTTTGTCTTCCCGAGTCAAATCTTACCTACTGGCACTCCTGTCATCTCAGACAAGCTCCTCCATTCTCACCCAATCATATCCCACAAAGGATTCAGGGACAACTGGTGAAGCTCACTCAGCATGGTAAGATGCCGGCTTCTCTCTCACCTCGGTATTCTTGTTAAGAGGGGCCCCAATCCAAATCCACCATCCTTAAAATTTCACTGTCTCACAGCCAGAGGGGCTCTTTAGAGATCCCTACCTTGTTGCTGGGTTCCTTTTCCTAACACTTCTAACTCCCCACCGGCTTTACAATCTTTGGGGTCTGGCTGACTAACGGAACAACTAGGACAAGAAACAACGAGAAAGAACACACACCTGACTGGACAGAAACCAAGAGCTGAAAGTTTTGGAAACAAGACTGGAGCTAGGGAAAAGGGCTGGGAACAGGAATGTGCACAGAAAAACAAACTCCCACAATAAAAGCAAGCCCGTCCTGGCCTTCAAGAAATACATAAAACTCAGATGCAAAAGCAAAACAAACAAAAATACTAACCAAAGAGTCCCTACCATCTCCCTTCCCTGCTGGATCCCAATAAAGAATTCATCCCAATAAAGGATTCAATGTGTTTTTTAAGCCAATACAAAACAGGTGCGACAGGGGTCAAATGCACTTGGAAAACAGGGAGGGGAGCCAGACTGCCCATGGAGAGGCAGTCAACAGAATAAGGGGTGGCTTGTGGGGGAACACATGGCCCCCTTAGTGCCTGAAACTTCTTAGTAGAGAGCAGAGGCAAGGCTGGGGACAAAGGGTCTCCATAGGTCTGCCCCGGCATCCCAGGAGCTCCAACAAGTACCTGAGAGGTGAATGCACTCAATTACTACACCTGGCAGATGCCGGTGGGTGGAAGTCTGTGGGGTGCTGGGAGAGACAGCGGAGGCACAGAGTCCCAGGACGTCAGCACTGGAAGCCCCCAAGAGAGGGTCCAGCCTTCTAATTTTACAGAAGAGGAAAGGGCGGCCTTGAGGGAGGTTAATCAACTCTGCCCCTAAGATGTGACAGCCAGTTGGCAGCCAGAACAAAAATGACCTCCAGGCAATGCTGTCTCCATTCCTTTAAAATGCTTCCTAGGAAATAAAACCCAGGATTTTCCAGAGTTTACAACCTAGTTGAAAGGGCAAAATTGACACAAATGAAACACTGAAACAAAAACTGTTCTGTATGCTGACAGATTTAACACATTGCTGCCCTAGAAAAAAATTTTTTCCTTGGGGTCATGGTGTTTTATTGTGAAAATAGAGTAAAAACTTTGAAAACAAAACAATCCTTTCACATTTAATGAAGAATTTGTTATTTTGTATTGTTTTCTGTGTGTGGGTTATATGCAATTATATTGTCAATATTAACTGTAACAATAAGAACATCAATAAGAGAGATTTTCACAAACAAATTGCAGTTACAAATGCTTCACCAGGCCCAGGCTCAAAACTAGGGGGAGTTAAATAAAATTCACATGGCAGTTAAAGTGCTAAGATTTAAATACAGACAAGTCCAGGGAAGGAAGAGTCAAAGCGTTATTGTAGTTCTTGTTATTGTAGTTGGGTGGGGCCAAGGTCAGGTAAGAGATTTCCTGTAAAGGTAACCGCCTGCAAAGAAAAGGCTATAAAAAGCAGCCCAGGCGCCCGGCGTTGCTACTCGTGTCTTCTCTAACCACTTCCTCTTCTCACCCACACCCAGAGGCTCCTAAGCTACCTAAGGCAGGCACGGTTATTTCCTGTTTACCCCACTCCCTCATTCTTTCACTTATTCATTCAACAAAAGTTCATCAAGAAGAATCTCCTGGGATGAGTAAGGAATTGCCCCACCCCCCAAACTCTGGCCTGGGAGACCCTGATCCATACACAACTCGTTAAACCACAGGGAGGTATCATGGAAGCAATGAGAGGCTGTGGGTGCCAACAGCTGCCTGGGAAGAAGGGTGTCACCAAGACATGGCAGCAGAGCTGGAGGTGGCCAGGTGAGGGGCACTCCACATGCGTTTGCAAGACAATGAGCCGAGGACAAGGAGCAGTGGGACGCGATGATGCAACAAGACCTGCGGGGCTCTGCCTGCGCACCCGCGGAGCCTCAGACTCGGCAGCCAAGGTCGCGCTGCGGGTACAGCTGCTGCCTGGCATCCAGTGGTTTAACAAGCTGTGGAGGTTCTGAGCGGGTCTGCCTCCCAGCCCCTGTTCTCCTGGATACCGCCATCCTCCACTGTCCCCTGGCTACAATGCATACGTGAGACGAGTGTGGCCAATACCAAGCTCCTGTAGAAGAGGGCCTCTGGTTTTACAAGTGGCAGCTACCGCAGATAAAAACAGACCACACAGGGAGGGAAGCAGCAGGGCGGTTTGGGGGCAAAAAACAACAAATTCGAAAAAAGACCTCCTCACAGTACGAGAATCGTACCTACGGAGGATGGTGTTAGATGTCACAGTGCCTCCGTGCACGTGCACGTGGCCGGGCCGTCCCGCCTGGCGCACAGGATGGAGGCGCGACACGGGTGCTGCCAGCCGCAGCGGACCCCCTTCTCCCCGACCCTCCGAGGCCGCAGGAGGAAGGAACACACCGCACAGCAGAGGGCGCCCTGGGACCTGCTAAACCGGCCAAATCTCATAAAAATAAGGCAAAGCAGCACGTGGATGAGAGAACATTGTAACTCCAATCACGCTTAACAGTTGGCAAGTGCCTTCATCCTCAAGGTAAAGCTGCTCTCTGGTTCAGGAAGTAAGCAAAGGCTCTGATTCTGCTTGGAACCGGCCTTAAATAGAGGAGATCCCAGCCCATTAGCTGAGGCTATGTCTGGCCAGAACAAGTAAATAGGTGAAACAGCTGTCCAAACAATGGCACCAGGGAACAACTACTTCCTAATCTAGGTCATCTAGGTCGTCTAGGTCCTGGGTGCTGGTCTAAACTGTTCAGTACATGGCCAGCTCCTGAGCTAGCAGAGTGGGTGCAGGCCCAGGAAGGACACTCTGAACCTATGGGAACCCTCAGCTCACATCAAAATCCAGTTTCTGCTCAAATTCCAGCTTTCTTCCCTTTTCCTTCAATGCCCTTTGATGCCAAAAGCTGGGCCCCAGGCCGTCCAGATGGTTCAGTGTGAGAACCAGGTACCCTCTGGGCACCACCAGGATGCTCACAGCAACACCTAGGACTAGGGCAGCCATGGCTCTATTACAGACTGGCCCAGCATATATGGAGAAGTCAGAACTACAGTGAAGATTCCACTTCAGAACAACGGGACCAGGGGATATGAGTTAAAACCTTTGTAGGGAAGTGGTGAAAATTAACAGAGCAGGGTCTACAAAGTCTATTCTCACATCAGGTCAAAAGAAAAAAAAAACTATAAATGAAGGGCAAGAATCTGGGTTTAAACTAAGAATCCATCAAAAGGAACAGGAAAAATTGACTTTGTAATTGTTTTCCACAAAGCCAGTGGACAATCACCTCCACTTGAGTTTTAAAGCTGCACTAAAATAAAAATTGCCTGGGGATTACAATATATCAGAAATCCATGTTTAAGAGACAAAACTCAAAACTTGTAAAACCACATCATAATCTTTAAAGAAATAAACTTTGAAATAAAGTGCAATGTAAACGTCTAACTATATGACTATGACAGTAAAGATATAGCAAAAACTCAGGTTTTCAGAGTATAATCACAATTCCGGGTACAATGATTTAGGACCCACTATTATGCTATTAACTACAAGGGTATTCCAAAATTCTTCAAGTAAGCCACACTTCTGTTTCATATAGTCAAGTTCTCCCCCAAGGAGATACACTTTTGCATAACTATTTCAATGAAAAGTTCTTGCTTCATTGTCTTTAGCAATAGTTCATTTCCTCAAGGATTAAAGATCTTGCCCCTAGCTGTGCAACTCTGTCCCAGGAAACATGAACTATTGCTTCATTAGAACAACACTATTACTGCTTAATTTAAAACACAGCCTTCTTAAATTGCCCAAATTAAGACCTAAAAAATTAGAAGGTGGCATTACCTTGGCAACTTCGTCACCTCTACATTTAACCTATCTTCAAATTCAATGTTTAATTTTTAAAGTAATAAATGCAGATGATAAATAAAAAATTAAGAACTTTTGGTGGAAAGCAACAGATTCCACACTCATCCCAAGCCCCGCTCTCTAGGTAAATCTCTTGTCTTTTATTCTGGATTTACCTTTAATTTTGGATTATTACATATTTCTTGATTTATCAGTTTTAGGCAATTAACTGTTAGCCCCATAATATGAAAAGGGAAGAACTGAAAGTACTCGCCAGTTTCCATCCTATATTTAATAACTAGATTTAGTTCTTCTATTTGCTATTCTCTAAGTTTTAAATATTTAAACCTCCATTTTCCCTTCATTTTTTGATAAAAATCTCAATTCCCTGGTCAGTGAGATAAAGCTATCAGCACTTTCTTCCAAACTTTCCTCTTGGTTTCTCCAAATCCCACTATCTATCAGCTATACTTTCCTAAGAGCCCTAAGAGCTGTTATCACTTACATGTCTTTGAACCACAAGTTGGTGATCTATTCTCTTATACAGCCAGGTAAGTATTACCAGTGCTGAACCAAACTGTATTTAGATTATTGTCATACCACCTGGAACCAGTATCGGAGGCCCTTGGCCTCAAAGGAACTGTTTCTAGCATCAAGGTCAAACAGACTCACTTTTTTTGCATTCTATTAATTGCTTAGTGTGCTTCACATTTGCACCGTGACTTTTGCTTTTCTTGGCCTTTCTCATTGCCTTTCTTTTTTCTTACGTTGTTTGCCTTCATCTGAGCATCAATCTTCTCTGAGCTCCCAATCACACCCTGTATTAAATCAAGATCTCATCTTTGCTTAGACTCCCTTTTCAGAGCCTTTCGACCTGCTACAACATGGGCCCGTTGCTCCCCCAGGTCTGCTGTACAGGGTCATGCTAGGACTCCCCTTCACTGCTATCCTGGGGTGATCTGCTTTGACCTACCATCCCCTGTTGTATTCGAATTATCTTCTTAAATACTCTCCTAATAGTATGATAGGTAAACTCCAGTCCCTGCGTATATAAAAAGTCTTTACGCTGCTCTCACTCTTGATTAATGGTTTAGGCATAGAACTCAAGTTGAAAAAACACTTTCTTCAAAGCCTTGATGGTACTGCTCTAATTTATTCTAATATCCAGTGTTGTCAATGAAAATTTTGATGTTAATCTGATTCTCATTCCTTTTGACTTTTAAGCTACTTTACCCCAGGCGTTCTGAACAGCCTGATGATACGCTGTGAGCCTTTATTCACATGCCATGCTCACGTGACATCTCTCACCCTATAGACTCAGAACGTTAATTTCTAGGAAACTCCTCTTATCATACATTGATCATTTCATTTGTTATGTTTTCTGTCCTCTTTCTGGAACCAGTGTTAACTAGTCAAGTGATGAATCTCCTGGGTTAATCTACCTTTTCTCTCATTTTCCTTCCTTCTTTGTGGTTCTGAGATTTTTCAATTTCATTCTCTAGTATTTCTATTGATGTTTTAAATTCCAGCAGTCACATTTGTAATCTCCAAAAGCTTTGCTCTGATTGTGCCTTTTATATAACAGATCCTATTCTTATTTTGCGGATTTAACATGCTCCCAAAATTCTGAGCATTTTGCCTACAAGTTTTCCTATAGTTCTTTGTGTTGCCAGATTATCAGTTTCTTTTATTTTTTTTGTTGGTTTACTCCAGCCATTGCCTTTTATGCTGCTAGCCCTCATCATATGCCCGACGATCTTTCTTCTTTTGTTCTGTTGTATAAAAGGGTCTATTTCTGCTGTCTCGCCCCAGGCAGAAATTCTGAAAGAGAGTTCTGAGTGGGGCCTGCTGGCTCCAAGGATCCGCTTTAGGCTGAGTGGGTAGACAGCTAGTTGTCACACTGCAAATCACCCTCAGATGCCAGGATGAGGAGGGCTTAATTCATGGGGTGCTAGCATTCACACTAGAAGCCCTTGTTTGGGGGGCTTTTTGGGGTTTTTTTGTTTTTTTTTTTTAGTGTCATGACTTGGCCTTGCCCTATCTAAGAATCAATTCTTTATTTTTGTGCATTATAATCAATTTAAGCTTTGTAAAACATGTATATGTCAATATTCCTCTAACTCCCCAAGAAGTGCTATGGGTTTTTTGCTCCCCCAACCATGGTGTCAAATGCCAGCAGCATGTACTCTGCACAGCAGTGGGGAATGATGGTGTCGCCTGGCGTCTGGTCTTCTGTACAGTCCTTTACTTCCAAACCCACCTACCATCCGCCACCCCTGCCTCACTTGATGAGGGGTATAGCACAGGGCAGACCATCTTCCCCCACCCCAGTCCCTGCGTGATGGACTCCAGACTGTGGCTCCTTCCCCTAGTAAGATCATAGGCCAGATCCCATCTGCTTTCTGCCTTTTTGTGATCTCTCAGCTATCAGGGAACTTAGGAGCCTGGAAGCAAACCCATATACCTAGTCTGTCATCTGGAACCACAAGTCAAAATCCAGCCATTTCTTGCAGGACTCAGATTTTCATCCCAGCCTAGTTTCCCTATAGTTCGAAGATGAATGATTTTCTCCCAAACGTTACCACATCATCTCTTATCACTACCACTCCTCACATACCGTGTATGCTGCCAACACCATGTATGCCAAAATAAAATGAATGGGGAAAAATATTCCAAAAAAGACTATTTTGGCCAACTTGTATATTTAAACTTGCATAAATGTAGATGAAATAGTAAACTGACAACATTTGATCATTCAATTTATACAAATTATTTTTTCATAAGGTCTGGCTCTGTTGCCCAGGCTAAAGTACAGTGGTGTCATCATAGCTCACTGCAACCTCAAATTTCTGGGCTCAAGGGATCCTCCTGCCTCAGGCTCCAGAGTAACTGGAACTGAAGGCATGCAACATCACACCCAGCTAATTTTTTCTATTTTTAGTAAAGACAGGTCTTACTCTTGGCTCAGGCTGGTCTCGAACTTCTGACCTCAAGAGATCCTCCTGCCTCAGCCTTCCAGAGTGCTAGGGATTACAGGAATGAGCCACCATGCCCAGCCCAGGCTAGTCTTGAACTCCTGGGCTCAAGCAATCCTCCCTTCCTGGGCCTTCCAAAGTGCTGAGATTATAGACGTGAGCCACCACACCCGGCCTATACAAACATTTAAAAGTCACATATTATATTAAATATTCATTTAAAAATAGTTTTACTCGTATTTCATGAAGCAATTTCATTCGAACTATATATGCTTTTTTGACATTACTTCTTCAGAGAGCAATGTCTAACCCAGTTTTCCAGAACATTTTGAAGTTTGTTATATTCAAGACTTGCAATGTCATATGATGTCAAATCCCGACGAATTAGTACTAAATGTGAGCTAAATTTCTTTGCCTCCCTAAAAAAAAAAATCAATTTATTTTTATTTAAAGTATTTTAAAACTAAATTTAACTTCTATCAGCATCCATAATTAAAATTGATTGAGGTCACTGAAGTCCTTTTAGACTAATATATTTATAACAGAATTTTGTGACTCAAAATAATCAAGAAGGCAGCTCTCAGAAACATTTTGTAAAGGCTCAAATATAAGGTGGAATAATTCTGGGGTAAAAATAAGTCTTGCTTTATATTTGAGATATAAAGAAAATGCCTTTTCTGGATTTTTCCATCAGAGAACTCTGTGCTGTGGATAGGCATGGAAGGGCACCCGGGACAATCCCTCTCTCGGGGGACAGAGGCCCTTCCACACTAAAGGCCATGCTGTCCTGCGCCATTTTTGGTGAGACTATCCCATCAAATGATTCATACTTCTCGCCTTAGCTAGGCTGACCATACATCCAGGTTTCCCTAGGGCAGTCCTGGGTCACACCTGTTGTCTGAAAGCTTAACATTCACCCCCACCTCTTTCACTCACAGACGTTCCATTTGGAAGACAAGTGATATGGTCACCCCATCCCCAGATGTAAAGCTGGCAATGACACCTGACTGATGCAGCAGCTTGAATTCAACAGTACCATGCTTGAAATCACAACAGTGCGGTTGCACCTGGCTGTGGTTTCACAGGTACTGGAAACTTATTTTGGTCTAGGAAGCCCTACAGTCAGTCTCCACGAGATCACGCTACCCGAGGGCAGCTTGTCTGGTCACCAGAGCGCCCCTGGCCTTACAAGAACACTCCCCTCCACCCAGGTTGACTCCCAGGTGTCCACTGAATAAGTACTGTCCCTCCTGGCTGCCCAGGAAGTGCCCGATCTCCAGGGACCAGTGGACAACAGGAAGTATCCACACCCCTCCACTGCCCCCTGCCTGCCCTCAGCATGCCTGGTATCCTGCCTGGACTGTGGAGGAGCTTTGCCCTTCACTCCCATCGTCGCCTCCTTCCCTGAGAAGTGGCACTGAAGCTTGCCTGTGCTCTTATCTCAGCCCTGCGCCTCTGCCTCTGTGTAAGCTCTTCTCCCTTGGAACTAGAAAAATCGATCAATAGACTAACACCGCACAATAGGCTTTCCAGCCAAAATATGTTTTTAAAAAGTTATAAAATGACTATTTTTCATGTTTGGGTGACTGATTATTTTGAGATCTAGAAATACATCTTGGAACTCCCCAAAAGTTATATCCAGCCATAGTCAGCTATGCTCTAGCAAATATTATATTGTATTTAGTTTGTCCTATTGTGTCCTGAAGAATCATTTCGAAACAACCTAGAAGGAAACTCCAATTGAATAAAACTCTAGTTTTCCCACAGGCAGTTAAGACAGGGAGCTGACTTCTTTCAGGAAAAAGTCACTGCTATTCCCAACTATTTGGCAGTGCCCCACCGTCAGGTTTGGTGTCCAGACGTGCAATCCCCACCCCTGCTGGCCGTCTGCACGGGTCCGGGCTGAGGCATCTACAACGGAACTCAGTGAGAGCACGTATCGTGTCGTTTTTACCCTCAGACTTATCCTGAGCTCTGGAGTAGGATCTGGCCCGTGGCAGGCCCTCACATATTTACTGAGGAATGATCACAGCTCATCTACCTCGATGGTATGATGTGTAAGAGCCTCTCGCCACTGTTCTGCAAACAGCAAAGAAAGTACCAGAGGCTGTTACTACGGAGTGACTCTGTGGGTAACAGCCACCTACGCAAGGAGAGTTTGAGTTGGGCAGGTGTTAATGTTTTCTATTGCTGCTGTAACAAATTATCACAAACTTAGTGTCTTAAAACACATTTATCATCTTACAGTTAGGTCAGAAGTCCAACATGGGGGGGCTCACTGGGCTACAATTAAGGTGTCAGCAGGGCTGCGTTTCATTCCAGAGGTTCTAGGAGAGAATCTGTTTCCTTGCCCTTTCCAGCTTCTAAAGCTGCCTGCTTTCCTCCACGCACAGTCCCGCCCTCCGTCTGCAAAGCCCGCGGCAGAGCATCTTTCAGTCTCCCCCTTCTACATTTACGGATGGATCCCTCTGCGCTCGGCCCAACTGCATAATCCAGGAGACTTTCCCTAATTTTAAATTGGTTGATTAGCAACCTTAGTCCCTTCTGCAAACTAATTCACCTTCGCCATTTAACCTAACACACTCACAGGTCCACAGGGTTAGGACACAGACTTCTTTGTGGGCAGCATTCACGTTAAATTGTTCTCAGATACCAAGTACCTGAATTCTAAGGACCACCTAGGTGAGAATATTTTAGGTTAAGTATTTCCCAAGGGCACACTCTGCATTAACCCTCCCCCTTTCTCTGCCCCCTCTAGCTACACCAGGCTTCTTTCACACCCCTCCAACCACCAGCGCTCTCCTGGCTCAGGACCTCTGCACAGGTGCTTTTGTCTCCCTGGAATCCTTCTACTCACCCTTCAGGTCTCTGCTTAAAAGACTTCCAGGCTAGGTCAGGTCCCACCCCTTACAATTTCCACTTACCCTTCCTTCATAGCAGGGCCCACGGTCAGCCATTACGTGCCTGTGTGCGAGATGCCCCGGCTCACTGTCCTCCGCCCTCCCACAAGGTCAGCTCCATGGGGCGGGGAACATCTGTTCCATCCACCGTCGCATCCCCTGGCATCCAGCTCAGTGCCTCACGCTTAAAGGACACTCAACGGGTGTTTTTAATAAATGAACCAAGCAATTTACACAATTAAAAGACAAACTTCCATTTTAATTTCAATACAGATTTAAACCTGAGAAACCTGAAACCTTCAACCATTTCTAAAAGTAGAGGGAAATGGGGCTGACCTCCTACAGACGCTCCTTTGAAGGTTCTAGTTTGTTCTTTAAAAAAAATGTTGTATTCCATCTGTATTGTGATTTTAAAAAAAGATTATGTAAAAGTTATATTAACATAGCACTGTAAACAAAAAGTTCTGCCTGCAAATCCTTGAGTGAAAATGACAGAAATACCAGCTGCCAGTTTGAAAACACAACTTTCAATCCTTCATCCATCCATTCAGCAACTCTCTCCTGAGCCCCTAAATGTGACTGGGTTCACCTCCCCACCTTAATTGGGTTTATTAGAGCAGCCAGCCAGTGGTTCTCATTTCCAGCAGTTCTTACTAATTAATGCATTTATAAGAGCTGCAAAGGACACAGGTCTCTCACAGTCGATGCTTGGTAACGCCTTAGCCGTACAGCAGTGTGCCCCAAATGCCCACAGCGCATCTGGAAGCCACAGGAGGGGCTGAGAGGTTCCAAAGGGGAATTCTAAGTAATGCAAACGCCCTTACCTATAACTCACCAGCTAAAACAAACATTAAAATAAGCCTACAAGATGGATTTTGAAAGAAAGCTCAGGAAACATCAACTTGACAAATGAAGCTTGAACTTTGTTTCTGGTTTCATACATGTAGAACTAATGGCCCTCATGATTTTGATGTGCTTACTCCATCTCTTTTGGATTCTGTACACGGCTCCTTACAGATGAGACAACACGGTATTCGCCCCATTCCTGCTACCTTCTATGAGGCCCTCAGTGAACTGCCCACCGTCTGCCTCTCCAGCCTCGTCCCTTCGGGTGAGCACTCCTGCCATACTGACCTTCCTTTCTGTCCTCAGAACACACCAGCCTCCTTTCCGTCTCAGAGTCTTCACAATTGCTTCCTTCCACTGAGAACACTCTTGCCTTGGATCTTCGCGGATCGCATTCTTTGTATCCCTCATGGCTAACTCAACTGTCGCATACTCAGAGAGCCCCTTCCTTGATCATCCTAGCTAGAAGCTCTCCCTAAATCACTCCCTCCATTCACCCTACACAGTAATCGTCAAAATCTTCATCAGTGCCTGAAATTATGATAGCAGCCCATCTTCCCTCCACTAGGATGCTACACCTCCACGGGTACAGGGATTCTCCTCTTGTTCTCTGAACACTAGAGTAGAACCTGGCACATCTTTGCCATTCAATAAATGGACTGGCTGCAGCCCTAGGTAGATACTAATCACGCAGCCCAATATTTTTCTTGGCAAGGGAGGCAGCAAACCTGTGTAGTACACAGACTGCTCGTATTTGTAGGACACTCTATAATCGCAAACTCCTTCACATATACTTTTATTCACACGTCTCAGCAATTGGGGTGGGGGATGGGTATGTCCATCTGAGAGATGAAAATCTGAGTCTCAGACATTCCCTGACATGGATATAGCTTTGCGCCCAATGCCCTTCCCACTGTGCCATACTCTCCACTACAGCTGGAAGTGTCCTCTGCCCTCTGGCCACACCCCAGCCAAGGGCTGTCCCTCCTCCCCAGCACACAAAGGCTCTGCTCCAAACCTTTCTCAGGTGCTTGCTGCCACCCTCCACCGCAAAAGCCATCTCACCACCCATTTCCAGACTCCAGCTCCAGGCTTTACCTGTGAGTTTGCCTTCAAGACCTCCAGCTCAGGTTTCACCCTCTCCAAAGTAAACTTCCCCTGGGCAAGGATTTCTCCCAACTATGCTTAACTGGGGTATAAACTCCTTGAGGGCAGGAATCTGGTCCTACTTTTTTGTAACCTCAAGGGTGTTTGGCAAAGAAAAATCAAAATCCTAACTAACTATACTAACTGGATGATCCAGTTGGGCAAGTATGAGCTAAAAATTCACAGTGGAACCAATATGTTCACCTCCAAGCTTGGGGTTGTCACGTTTACACAGAAAGTTGATTAAAAGGCTGAGGCTTTGTTTTGTCGATGACCTACAACCTCACATCCAGAAGAGATGAGATTTCTAATAACCTTCTAAGAAATCACATAAGAAAAACACACCCTACTTGCAAATTAGGGCAAACAAGCTATTATTGTTAATAATATACCAACAGCTATCATCTCCCATGCTCTTATATTAGACACTCTGCTCTCAGTTCATTATGAATTAGATACTATTAATATTACCACCACCCATTTTACAAATAGGGATGAAAGTTCAGAGAGGACAACATGTCCAAGGTCACACAGCTGGTAAGTGACAAAACAGGAGTCGTGCCCAGCACTCCCTGGCTCCTAGATTTTGCTCTAAACCACTATACTCAGTCTCCTTTCTGCCTGATTTGATGATATCACTAAAGTACCATGCTTTACCTACAAAAAAACAAAAGGAATATGTTCCAAGAGTGTGCTCAGTTATAATTAAGGTCTATTAAATGTTTTGAGATCTGTGCCACAGGAGCCCAAAGAATACTTGTTGTCCTTAATTGGATCACAAGACCAGCAATTTTGTCCTGGCCTTCCCAAAATTTCACAAGAGGTCTCCTTGAAAGAGCACGCTGGAGCTAAACTCAGCTTCCGGTGACTGCGCCACTCACAACATTTGAGCCTGAGGGTTCTAGTTCTTACCCGACTGAGTACATGCTTCTGTAGGTGATTAAGAACAAGGGCACTCATGCAATAAAGGACTATCTGAAGCAGAATGTTTTTATCACCCACAACTTTCAACTCCTCAAGCTCAGAAATCTTTACATTTCCAATATGCACTAGGAAAAAATACTTTTAAGTCACAACCATCAATTTCAACTATTTAAATGAAATGCCAACAAGAGTGATCAGCAAATCAGAGGAGAAGATGGGGAAAGAATTTTGGTTCTATCCTTGGAATCCATTTTTGGTATATTCTTGGCTTACCAACATTTGCTTATCGCCCAAAAATAAGGATTTAAATAATCTCAAGGAACAAGAATACCGGGAGTGCCAACATAAACATCATGATAGCCACTGGCCTACATTTAAAGTGGTCAAGAATGCCATTTCAACAAAAATTTATAACATATAGGTGTAAATGTGTAACTAGCTCGTTTTAAAAATAAAATTATTACTGAAAAGAGTTTTCCAGCTGACCAAGTGACTCATACTGGTACGACATCACTCAAAGAGTTACAATAAAACGCTGTAAGGAAAAATGAAAGTCCAAGTTCTGATTGTCTCCAAGAAACACTGTTCTTTTAGTTTCACAAAGAAGCTGCCAGATCTTGTCAAATGTGGCATTTCATCACTTCCTGTGCTGCTGAATTATCACCTGCCTGATTTTTCAGTTGCCAAATCACATCTGCCTTCACAGGAGTCCAATCTCTAGTGAGTTTTCCTTTTCAGAAACCAAGTGTAAGGAGCTGTATGCATTGAACTGGGAGCCCATCCTCCCACCTTTTATCTTCACACCATGCTTGGCATGTAGAGGATGCTTAAATTTCGATTAAGTGAATAAAGTTTATTTTATAATTAATCGCTTTTAATAATTTTAAATGAGTATGTTGTGACCAAGCGAGTTTTTATATGCCAAGTGTACCAAGCATCGATATTATCAGTGCTAATTCTAACAACAAAAAAAGACTCATTTCTTAAAAGCTGTTATCAAATAGCTCACTGGCAAAGGAAAAAGTGACTTTTAGTTCCATCATTTTTCAGTGAAGTGTTTTTAATAAAAACCAGCAAGAGAAAAAGGTATATTTAATGCGCTCACACCTGGTGGGTCGCCACATCCATTTTACTGTTCCAATAGCTTAGGAAATCCAAATTTTTCAATGTTTTGAAAAGGAAATTAATATGATCACAGTTTATTTTCTAAATGAGATAACTGAAACAACAGGCTTAGCAGCCCTGCCAGAGACTGCCGGCTGTCACCCAATATCGGTTCTCCCCTTTTTCCATTGTGAAAGACTTTTTAGCTGGGCATAAGGCCACCCTAAAGAAACACCACTCATTTCAGCCTCCCTTTCTAGCTGGACGTGCCATGCAACTCGGTCCTGCTGGATAGGACGCGTGACAAGTACCACACTGCTGCTTTCAAGAATCTTAAAAGGTGGTGTGCGTTCGCCTTTGGCTTTATTCTTCGTTGTCCCTTTTTGCACCTGCCTCACATGTAGATGCTGCCGTCTTGGATCACGGGGTTGAGGCTCCGATGGTGGAGCAACAGGTGTGAGTTCTGGGTCCTGACACCTCAGACCTGCCACCCAGATTTTTATAGACCAGGAAGTCGAAGACAAAGCAGGTCTTTGGGCTTTTTTTTAAAAAGACAGATTTAGAAATAGGATACTATGAATAAAAAAAGGCAGGCAATTTTTAAAAGTGTATATAAATATTTACAGAAATCAAGTTATATGGCGAACCATTTCCATTGTTTACTCCTCTACTCCAGCAATTGGATACTTAAGAAATGTGTAGAACCAGTGTGGCTTGGGAACCAATTAAGGAGCACAGATAGTGGCCAGAGCACTGGAGCTGTGCCCCAGAGCCCCTTGTCGTATTAGGACATGTCCCACCATGTATTTGGAGGGAAATATGTGGCGATTGGAGGGGAAACTCCTATGGGAAGAGAGGCCAGGTAATGAGGAGGGATACTCAGGGACTTGAGGCAAAGCTATTTACAGGTTGAGTATCCCCTTTCCACAACGCTTGGGACCAAAAATGTTTCAGATTGTTTCAGAAAATGCTCCAGCGACCATTTCCTTTGAGCGTCATGTCGACACTCAAAAGTTTCTGATTTTGGAGTATTTCAGATTTCAGATTTTTGGATTTGGGATGCTCAACCTATACCAACCAGAAGTTATTTCAATATTTTAGCAGCTAATACTATTTTATTGGTACGTACTGGATCAGTCCTACTTAGGCCTGTTATAATTGGGATAATATAGAAAATGAATAGAATATAGAATATATAATAATATAGAAAGCTTACACCTTCTTACCTGCCCCGTAAGAGACTGGCAGGCTAAAACCATAACCAGAAATACTGAGGGAGTTACAAGAAGACTGGTGGGTTCAAGTCCCAGCTATACCACCTGTTAGCTGGTATCACCATCGGTTGCCTGTGCAACAACTCTATCTAAATTTTCTCATGGGGCATTGCAAGGATCAAATGAAATAATGTCAAATAACTCTGTAAACTTTTATCACAGTGATGAAGCATTACACGCAATCCTACACATTCCAACAAGCCATTCTAATTTTAACAGGTTCATTTTAATAAAGTGTAGGTACAGACAGGGCACAAACACCGAAGCCCTCTGGAATCCAATAGCTTGGGCATGAAGCTGTCCACTCTAGTTGTTGAAAAGATTCTGCCAACCCCACTGGCAGAGCAGTTTATGGCAATATCAGATGGGTAGGACTTAGTTTGTGACAGAAAGGAATGAGGGCAGCCACTCCTCCAGAATTAGCCATGATCATTAAAACGATATGAGGCAGGCCACTGCACTAGGCACTGATCTTCCATTTAAGGTGAAATGAGGCAGGTACAAAGTTCTTCACTGTAGCACTGCTTTTAACAGCAAAGCATTAGAAATTACCTAAATATCCAGACTGGTTAAATAAATCATGGTTCATCCAAAACTGAATACTTTGCAGAGATTAAATACTAAGGAAGATCTTTATTTACAACATGGAACAGGCTCAAACATGCCGAGAGAAAAATAGCAAGGTATGGAAGAATATATGGCATGCTACCAAACGTGTGAAAAATGTATATGTCTGTATTTGTTTATAAATGTATAGGTATCTCAGAAAGGATTCACAGCAACCCAGTAAAACAATGGCTGTCTCCAGGAAGAACAGAGTGACAAGAGACCAAGGGTGAGAGGGTGACTTTTACTCCATACCTCTTTGTAGTTTTTATATTTGGACCCTGTGACTGTATTACTTATTCAAAAATAAATAATTTTTTAAAATGGCATCAGTCAGTGGACAGTGAAGTCACTGAAAGTTTTGAAGAAAATGACAGATAGTCACAGAGGTAAAAATTAGTGCCCAGAAGTCATGAAGTAAACCTTATAATTGCACAAAAAAAGTTCACGCATGCTGTCTTTATGTAGCCAGTTGCAGGCAAAAAGTCAAAGACTGATTTTTACAGCCCATTCCAAAGGCATGGCAACGTGTCAATAAAGCAAGTGTATAAACGCGTACCTACTGTGTACCAGGCGCTGAGCCAGCAATCCGGGTATTATAACAAAGTGCAAATGTAAGGGAAAGATGGAAATACATGGAAGAAAGGAAATGCAAACAGCTGAAAGGACAGACAAGTTTTCCACAGAGTCCACAGTCAAGTAAGGTGCAGCGTGGAACGCAATGACGTCGGCGAGAGAACTCTCTCACTACCCGAGTCCACGGCACTGACAGCACTCAGGGGAACACCTCAGCTGTGGAAAAAGCATCCAAGAGAAACTCCTCGCCCCTCACAGCCCCCTTTTAGAAGGGATTGAACCAGTCTGGTCCAGGGAAGCCCCTACATTCAGAGCTAAAGCACTGTAGGTGCTGTTTCTAAACAGCTGCAGGGTGCGAATGCCTCCGTCCTGGATGCTGGGGACACCTCCCCATCTGCCTGCAGCGGCCACTTCCCACGGGGAGGAGCTGGGTTTACTCAGCGCAGAGTGCGTCAGGGCCGGAGTAGCCACCTCGCCTCTCCTGTAATCCAGAGCAATGGGTGAGGTATGGCAGGAACCAGGACTCCTTGTTCAGAAACGTGACAGAGCGGGTGGTGATCACTGTGGGGAACACACAGCTGCTTCTGGACTTGTGCTCGAAGGCAAATCCGGCCTAGCTCCTCATCGAGAAACGTTTCTCATCTCAGCAGCTCGAGATAGCAACTCTCCATGATGAGAAAAAGATTCCGACAAGTCTGGTGGGACTTGAACAGATCTGCTTAAGCTTCTGGTGACATTTTATAAAAACAGACACATTGGCTAGGTGGACCTCTGCTTAGGGACAAGGGCTGTAGTGAACAACGAAGTAAAAACAGCTCTGGACATGAAGGGGAGCTTTTGAGTACAGCCGTCAGTAGCCGACTACGGCAAATCCTGGGCCTCCATTTCTAGATCTTTAAAGTGAAGGTGGTGGTCTGCCTTTCTAGACCACTCCTTCAGTTCCTTCCTAACTCCTGCAGGTGATAAACAGTTTCAACGGTAAAGAAACCGACAGAGGAATTTTGGGTAATATTTCTAGAATATGCCCACTCTTTGTGCACATGAAAACACCTATGTCTTGTGCAATGAGTTTAGATTTCTTTTAAAGCAAATTTTTTACTTTTGAAGAGTGACAAGTGTCAGGCTCCACGTTAAAGCTCTAGGCAAACAGGTAAATCCAACCCAAGCCCGCCTACAGTGGCCTCACAATTCAGAACCCTCAGTTAGCTTCTACTCTGACGGCTTATATTATTTATTAGCTTCTATTCTGACAGCTCCCAAATAGCTTATTAGAAATTTTGTCACAAAAACATCAGTAAGAATAAAGAAAGCCTATTAAATTAAACTCAACAGAATCTGAGCAATAGAGAAATTAGTCATTAAAAAAATATATCAAGAATATAAAGCTGCTCCCAGGTGATAGATTAACAGGCTCTAAAGGAAGGGGGCAGGAAGATAAGGTTAGTGGACAAGTATTTGCAAGACAAGCTAAAGATGACCTTACTACACAGGTCAGCTGTTAGTCCACTCAGGGCTCCCTGAACAAACAAGCACTTCTTTTGAACTTTGACCCGTAAATGTGCCACTGTCGTATCAAACCCAGCTTCGATCTCAGCAGAGTAGGCAACTAAAACCACTCTTGGGTTCATTTTAAAGCTACCAAGAGTTAGGAAGGAGTCCTAGCAAGATATACAAGTGAGAAATAAACTAATATGGCCAGGCTTTTTATCTGTTGAGATTTTCTCTTTAACTCAACTAAAAACTTAAGACAAATTACTTGGTCTCTCGAAGGATGCTGCTGAGGAGCCCTGGAGCCCCGCAGGTGGAGCCAGGTCACAGCTGCTGAACTCAAGCAGCAGCGGCACTCCACCAAGTTGGGAAAACACGTATCACGCTATGAGACCAAACTTTAACTTCTACCATAAATTTGTTAAACTTTTACTTCCATT
Source organism: Avahi laniger (assembly GCA_963575035.1). Taxonomy (NCBI): domain Eukaryota; kingdom Metazoa; phylum Chordata; class Mammalia; order Primates; family Indriidae; genus Avahi; species Avahi laniger. The sequence goes on from CAUYSK010035582.1 coordinate 50,882, forward strand.
GCCACTAATCTACTTTAGAATATAGTATCAAATGACGTGATTTAGCACAATTCCATAGTGAGTCCAAGTTTGTTTAGCTTATCAATATTGCATGGCCTCTATTATAATATGGAACATCATTGTTTCTGAGCACTTCAGAGGACGTTTAAGTAGTACAAGGGTGTTCACAATAATATTAACGTACTTAACACTACTGAACTGTACACTTAAAATAATTAAAACAGCAAATTTTATGTTATAAAATTGTCTATAATTTTTTAAAAAGGTACCAGAACATAAAGAATTATTCTAAAGAAATGATCAGCCCAGTTCCTATTTTCCAGAAGTCTTTAATGTATTTGGGGAATTAAATCAACTCGAAAAACTCAACAAATATCTATTGAGTATCCATTTCTGTGTATTAGATTTGGAAGCAAAAATGGACAAGATCTCAGCCCTGCTTTTAAGAAGCTCACAAGCCAACAGGGCTCCTATCCATCAGGCAGACATTTATAGAGTGCCTCCCACATGCAGGAGATCTGGTAAGGCCAAGAGGGCAGACAGGTGCTGTCTCACATGCAAACAGCCATACATCAGCAGGGGCTGAGCAATGTTGACCTGAGGAATTCGAAGACTCTGCTGAAAAATGTGCCCCCAATTAGCAGGGTAAAGGGTGGCCGTATATTTGCTGTCTCTATCCTAGGCCATTATGTGGGAGACATTTAAAAACCCAAGATACTGTTCTATTAAGGGCAAGATTATTAGCACAGGTTTAACTCCAAGATGGGCTACTTCACCAAAAGGGAGATAAACATGGCACAGCATTCAGTGGACTGGGCATCAGGCAGCTGGATCTCAGGGCCCACACTGCCATAAACTAGCTGTCACTTGACTTTTCTGGGTCCCAGTCTTTCTTCCATGGAGAAAATGAACTGGTTAGTGTTTCTCCACCATTTTCACAAAAGCATTGAATGGTGGAGGCAGGTGAACATGTACCGGGGCAAAGCAACCACCGAAAGCTTGCTATGTTTTTAAAGCTTTGTGTTTTACATTAAAAACTTACAAATATTTCATTCTGCACTATAATAATGTGGCCGTGCTTTTTATACCACCGCCGTAGCCACCTCAGGAAAACGTTCCATATTTAATTTGTGGCACACCCAGGGGAGTAGATACTAAGGTCCTGATGATTCCTGTGTTTGCATAATTTCAAAGCTATTCTATTTCCTTTCGGACTCAGGTTTACCTCAAGGTAAATCTTATCTTGAAAGAAAAGATTGAAAACTCACAGTATTTTAGAGCCCAAAGTGCTGATTTAGTCTCATTTTCCACACTCCTGACAATTCAACAAGGCCATGTGTCATTTTTATTCAATAAATGGACTGAAACGCTGGATAAATTGACCAGGATCACAAAGAGAACTGAGCCTGCAGGAGCAGGAAGTGCGGCCTCGGCTCTTTTGCTGCGTTCCCAGAGCCAACTTCCACTCCAAAGGACAGGTGCCCACCAGTCACTGCCCTGCCGTCCACCCAGCCTGCAGGATACACTGAGACTGAACCATCCTAGACACTACTGAGTTTTGGAGCTGCAAGTAACGCCCACATGGGAAGAGTTCTTTCCACACCTAAAATGAGCCCTGTGAGAATTTAGCAAAATAAAAAGCTGCGGTTCCTGTAACTCAAATATAGCATGAAGATCTGGAAATTGTCAACTGGTTTTGACGAGCTGCCATCTTCTCTTCTTCCAAGTCCCACATTTCCCCCTCCTCTCTTCATCAAGACGATGTATAGTTCACATCTGCCTGTGGACTAACCCAACTCTGGCTGTAGACGCCTCCCCTAGGGCAACTTAACCTGTGGCCTGATTCCCAAAAGGTTACCTCTGCCATCCACCGGACTGAACTTAAGAGCTACAAAAACTCCCCAGTGTGAGGGAATTACATTCATATTTTACTTTAAGGGACTCATAACAATAAAAGCTGACATTTACTGGATATGCCAGGAACTCTGTTAAGTGCTTTATACTCACCACGTTTAATATTCACAGCCCTATTAGGTAGGTGCTATTTTTGTTTGTTTTTGTAGAGAGGGGGTCTTGCTATGTTTCCCAGGCTAGATTCAAACTCCTGGGCTCAAGTGATCCTCCTGCCTCAGCCTCCTGAGTAGCTGAGACTACAGCACCTGGCTTGAGGTAGGTGCTATTAATAGGTTCATTTGATTGATGAGGACAAGTAACTTGTACAAGGTCAAGCCAATAGAACATAAAGGAGATGGGATTCAGATCCCTATTTGTCTGCCTCTAGAATGAAGTTCTCACTCCTAATGAGGCAAACTTCTACACAAGTACTGAGTAATTTAAGGCTAATGACCTATTAATATTCACAAGAGAAATCGGAAGCAATCAAAGAAAGCGATACCTGTCCATGAGGATGACTATCCCCCTACCCGCATCTCTGCCGCTTTGTTTTGCCTTCCTTCCTCGCAACTGTGCGGAGCAACCCACGCTCCTACGATGGGCTCCCTCCACTGCTGTGTCCCTCTCAGCTGCTCACAGACATCACACCAACAATTCTCCTCTCTCTTGCACTGACTTTTCCTTTTCTACAGAATCATCCTCACCAACAAACTAGCTCACTTCAACTTTCTCCCATCTTAAAAAACAAAACCAAACCCTCCACTCCCTTTCCCTCTCCCAGTCCCAAGGCCCTGCTCCCTTTACAGCAAAACTCCTCAAGAGTTCCTCATTCTTTGTCTCCAGTTCCTCCTCTGTTTTCTCACAAACCCACTCGATCAGGCCCTGCTCCCGTTCCTGCCCCACAGTGCTCTCACATGGTCACCAGACCTGCCCATGACCCATCCAGGGATCCACTCTGAGTGTCATTTGGCACAACTGATCCTTCACTCCTCCTCTGAAACACCTTCATCATGTGGCTTCCAGGCAGCGCATCTCCCAGCCCTCCTCCCACCTCTCTGGCTATTGCTGTCAGTCTGGGCTGGTTTCCCTCCTCTCCTTAAGCTCCGCATGGAGGAGCACCCGCAGGCCCAGGCCCTAGTGTCTGTCCTTGGTGCTCTCATTCAGTTCCTCACAAACACAGCCTCTGCGTACTGTAGACTCCTCTGCAATGACTGCCGATGACTCTTCCATTTGCATTTCCAGTCCAAACCTTTCCACCGGAACTTCAAACTTCACAGCATTTTTGTACTGACTCTTATTCAACTGCCTACTCAACAGCTCCACTTCGGTGTCTAAACACCTCCAACCTTATAAGTCTAAAGCCAAACTCCTGCCCTTTCCCTAAAATCTATTGCTTTCACAATCCTCCCCAAATAATAACATAACAACTTCATCCTTCCAGCTGCTCAAGCCAAAGCCTTGGACACATTCTTTTCTACTCTGTCTTCTCTCTCACCCAATATCTAGTCCACTAGAAATCTTGTTGACTCTACTTTTGAAATATATCCAAAACCTAAGCACTTCCTGCTATCTTCATTGCTACCACATTGGTCTAAACCACCATCAGCTCTTATCTATTACAGGAGCTACCTAATTAGTATCACTACTTCTATCCTTGCCCCAGAGCAATCCATTTAAAATCTAAGTCAAACATGTCATACTCTTCTCAGAGCCTTCCAATGGTTTCCGATCTCATTCAGTCTTTCAGTGGCCCATAAGGCCCTACCCAATCTGCCTCCAAGGAGACTACATGCTCTTCCTGAACATGCTTCTGCCTCAGGGCCTTTGCACTTGCTGTTCTCTCTGCCAGGAATGCTCTTCCCTTGCAGCCTCACCTTTTCAGTGACGTCTTCCCTGGCTGTCCCATTGCCAACCCTAACCCCCACTCCTTACCCCATCCCCATTCCCTATTCCCTTCCTCCACTTTATTTTCCTCTAGCATTTATTATCTAACATACATTTGTTTACTGTTTGTCTTCCCCTCAGAACAAGCGAAGGTTTTGTCTATTTTGTTTGCTGCTGTACCTGAGGCACTAGAACAGTGCCAAACACACAGTAAATAAGTTGAATAAACAGTGACTATCTGTTGAATGAACAACTTTTATAGGAAAACTAAAAAAAGCTGGCTATGGTTTCTCTGGCAGGCCCAGAAGTATTTCCTTCTTTCTCATATTCAAGTAAGGATAAAGATCCCTATTTCTTTTAGGTTGAAATAGAAAGCAAATATAAATCAATATATATGCACACACGGAAATAAATGAGCTTAGAGAGACCAATTTTTTATCTTAAGATACTGAAAAAACTTTGTCAGCCAGCTTCTGGCTGCCGCTGCTAAGCTTGGGTGGTAAAAAGGGGGTGGGGAGATCCCTGTCTCTCTAGACCTTACAACCTCCTGGGACCGTCCTCTTAGAGAGGGTCCCCGGGAATCCTCTCCACACTCCTACAACCCTTACTCGCTTAACTCTGTAGCAGCCCTGGGCCCTTTCCAAATACAACACAAGCCTTAGAAATTACTTTTCTTTCTAAACTGGCTTATCTGATGTGGTACCTGAAATGGCTTTCCCACGTTCTAGGCATTAAAACTCTTTTCTGGCTGGCCCTTAAAGTCCTCCCCTGACCTTGGGACCATCTAATTCAGTAGGTATCTCCTTCAGCTTCCCCAGGGCCAATGTCCTTGAGCCTCTAGAAGACCCAGCAATGCCCAGACCCATCTCTCTTTGCACTTTTGAGTTCACATAAGGCCTCCTCATTACCCAAATCTCCAAGCCAGCTCTGTTTTCCAAGTATTGTCTTCAGTTGGCACCTGGGCCTAGTGTCGTATCAGCCAGGCCTCAGGGGTAAGTAATATCATTTTCCTAATTACGTCTCTCATGTCCAGCCCATCACATCTGAGCCTCTTTGAGCTTTTTCTCGTTTGAAAACTCACGTTTGAGTCACAGCAAAGCTGGATTCTTGAAGCCCAATCACGGGGCTCAGCACCTTATGTTCCCCGGTATTTCAAATGTCTTTTTCCTGCCTGTCTCCAATCTCTCCAGAGCCCTGTAGAATTCTAAACATCTCCATTTCACTACTTTTGTTGTTTCAGTACTGTGGTTCTAATGAAACAAATAGAACTCCCTGGTCAGCAGAGCAGCCAGACCATGACCTGACAAGACGTATGTGGGAAACAGGGCCTGGGAAGGATTTCTTACGACCCACGCCAGGGGACAACCATTCAGCACCCTTGGCTGCAGTTCACTTTGATAAGGATCCTCTAGTTGGCTTTACATCCTGTTGCTTTATCAGGACCACAGAAGACTGACCACTGGACCAATGGCTGCATGTCCTAAAGAGGAGGGCTTTTCTGATTCTGTAAGGACAAAGGGGTCATTTGGTCCAAGAGGCTTATGGTTCGGTGACATCCTACCCTCTGGGTCTGAAACGTTTATTATCATTTGCATGACACATGCACACAATTAAAACAATCTCAGTACAAATGAACGTCCTTTTCAAAATGAAGAAAGCACAGTGACACTGACACCACTGAACAAAGCAAACAGACCTTGGGCAAACTGGCATTGCCCGCTGCTTCCTTATTCTTCATATCACTAACCAGTGTGCCTCCTTCAAATTATTTCGAAGTTTATTTTTATTTCTATACTCCTGGGCTTACAAAGTGTATTTCTCTAAAAGGCTTTTCTTATACTACATCTGAAATGGTTTTTCAAAAAAGCAAGCTTCAGATTATGTGACATGCAAAATATACTAGCCGGTTGACAAATAAACACGCAAGCAGATACCCACGGCTCCACATCACTTGTTTTTGCCCTCTGCACTTGGTTTTAGTGGTACTTCTTCCCATTCCCCCTAATTCAGAACAGTCTTCTTTACCATCTAATTGGTTTTAGAGACTTAGAAATTTTCTAAGCATTCTTTTGCCAGTTTGGGATCAGATGGAGTGATCGTGGAGTCCAGCACGGCAACGATGTGGGAGGGTCTGCTGCCACAAACACGCCAACCTCGGAGTCGGGATGCTGGTTTGGGATTTTTAGAATTACCTTGATTTGTTTATCTCAACAGAAAAGCCAGACAGCAGTAGATTAGACAGCGGTCAGCCCACCATGTCATTAGGTTGACAGGGACCGATGCTGGTAAAGGGTCCATCTACCTGCCCCAGTTTGGGGCTAATTAACAATTAGCCTCTTAATTTAGTTCCAAGAGATCAGTCTGCAATTCTAAATGGCAGTTTAACAAGCAAACTTGCTAAGAAGACACTACTTCCATACTTTGTCCACATACCTTCCAACCTTAGGCACTTTTGCTGCCAATGATCAGATCCGATCAAGCTCCTTCCTACCAAACATTAATGCCAAACAAAGGACTAAGAAAAATAAATGGTCATCAACCCTGCCCTGGGTAGAGTACAAGCTACCCAGCCTTCTAGGGCTGGGGGTGAGGGGGTGCTTTCAAAGTCACAAGGTCTGAGAAGGCCTGGAAACCAGACAGTCAGTATTCTTATCCGTAAGCTCATCCCCTAGCTGCATGGCCCACCCTCCAAGGGTATCCCGAGGACGGTCACTGCCTTCCTGGAACTGCGTCATGCCCGCACACCCACCTGCCTGCTCGCCTCCTCTGAACAGCGAAACTTTTCTGGCACGTATACACTGCTTAGCAGCTACAAAGGGCTACAAGGCCCAGTTCTTCCGAACTGTACTTTCCAACATATGGTAACTGGAGAATGAAATGGAATGGAAGAAAGGGAGAACACACACTTAAACATCATCAAAAGCAAACTCAGAAGGAGAAAGCACACGTGCTGCACAGGCTGGGAAGCACGGAAGGTGTGGATGTAGGACCAAATCTGCCCAACATGCCACAGCCACTTCGACTCTCTCACAGCCTGTTTCCATATTTATTTAACACACACAAAACGCTTCCTCTGGGCCAGGACTGGCTTTACAGCTAAGGGAGGCCCAGAGAGGTTAAGAATCCTGTGCAACATCACAGCTAATAAATGGCAGAATAGGATTTGGTCCCAGCTGGCTCTAGGCTGTTCATGTCCACAACATTACATGCTGCCTTCTGTGTAAAGAAGGCAAGCTTGTCTGGCCCGAACCTAGAAGACTTTAGGAACAGCTTCTTGGATCACACTCATGGAAACTGACGCAATAGATCTGGGCTGAGCTGAGAATCATACTTTCATAAAAGATTCCTGAGTAGATATCCTGAAGACCAGCCAGGTTTCAGAAGCTCTAAGGTTCCTTCCAGATACGAAGTTACTGGATTGCAGCGTTGTACTCAAACCCAGAAGGGGAAGACAGGTGCTAGGGGCTGGCACTGTTTCCGGCACCCACTGCTACAATACTTAATCTTCAGGAGCGCAGTGTTACTCAGATCCCCAGAGCCCGTTTTACAGCTCTCAGGCTGTCCACAGGACAGGGTGAGTAGTCTTCCCACCATTCCACCAAGAGTTCAATATATCCAAGACTCCCTTTCTATCCTGGAAGAACTGAACCTTCTGCTATCAATTCACAAGTGCCCCCACATGCCCCCCATGTGACTCCCATGCCCTCATCAAGTTGTTTTTAGGATCTCTATTCCACGGCCATCCTTTTCTATCTAGTCTCATTTTAGCAAACAACCACCTCCGCAAGTCCAGCGTACTCACTGCAGTGCAGGTCAGCCTGTATTTCTGGGGTTAAGTTCTAAAGTCTGCCTTTGGGGCAACAGCCAAGCGTAATTTAAAACCACTCATAAAAATCCCTTAGCTGAGACCTGTGCCCTTAACCCAAAAACCAAGGACTTCTTGTGTGTCTCTTTGCATTAAGGCTATAGCTTCCCTTCCCATGGGGGAGCAGACACCAAGGCCTGAGCAAGGAAGGGCAAAGGGTTAAATAGAGACTTCTCCCTGTCTACCCTCAGCAGAAAGAATTGATTTCACAAGTTAAATTGAGTGTATGATATGACTCCATTGTATTTGCAAGGCATATGCTAGGTGCTATCAGGCGAAGAAAGGAGCATAAGACCCCTGCCCTCACATAACCTGTAATTCAGTTGGGAGAGATTAGATAACCCTCTGAAGATGGTGGATAACAGTTAAACACAAACCATCAGAACTATTAGACACATGTGCTACAGATAAAGGGGGAAGAGATTGATGTAGCGTTGGGTGGGAAATTTAAACTAGTTCTTGAGATATGATTGTATTCTTTAAGATGGGTGACTCAGCACTAATCAGTGTTGGAGGCACAACTGGCCCTGTCAACTAAGTATACGATGGTATTTTCTGTTGTGTCTCTACTGTTCCTCTTGAAAATGCCACACTAATATGTTGAGCCCAGGTCCTTAGGGAACCATGTGTCATAGTTCTAGTACTATTTGGTTATAAAAACTTAAATCTTAATATGTTATGCTAAGTCTATACAACTAAGAACACAGAATGATTGCTTCATTATAGTAGAGAGGAGGATTTTTTTTTTTGAGACAGGGTCTTGCTGTGTTGCCCAGGCTGGAGTGCAGTGGCATGATCATAGCTCACTATAACTTTCAATTCTTGGGCTCAAGTGATCCTCCTGCCTCAGCCTCCCAAGTGACTAGGATAACAGGTATGTGGCACTATGCCTGGCTAAGTTTTTTACTTTTTTGTAGAGATGTGGTCTTGCTATGTTACCCAGGCTGTTTTCAAACTCCTGGCCTCAATCCCAAAGTGACAGGATTTCAGGTATGAGCCACCTTGCCTGGCAGAAACTTATGAACGTTTAACCTGACTTTCCCAACAAATTATTTATACCATATGAATATGTTGACCCTTTTTACCCAGCCCTGTCATTGCTTGGGTGGTTTCACACTAGACTGTGTTAAAATTAAACTTGTCTATTTCTGCTGTGTTGCAGAATTCTAAGACTTTTTCTAAGTATCCCTGCACATTTTGGCTTTTTCTCTGCTCTCGGGACACAAGGTGACCCAGCAATCCCTGGAAGATGGCCCTGGGCCACATGGCACTCTGAGTGAATGAATGCAAGGAAGCAAGTGCTTAGGTACACATCCTGGATACAGCTCTGATCCCTGGCAAGCTACGGTTACACTTCACCGGGCTTTTTCAGAAGTGGGGGTGGGGAGGTGGCTGGCAAAGAAGGACCCAAAACTTGATCCAAGGCCAACTGAAATAAGGGACAATAGGAAGAGAATCCAGGCACCAATATTTAAGTAGATAGCCCTGACGCATCCATATGGCACACGATTCAACTGATCAACTCTGTATAGTATTAATACATTTCCAAAAATTCAAATGCTTGCCAATTTCTCCAAACCTGAAGGGCATTTCTGACTTTTCCGTTTAGAGAAAGCATGAGCATGAGTCAGAAATACCAAGTTCAAATCCAGATTCTGTTAAGACTCTGCTTAAGCAGTTGTGAGACTTTGGACAATTCACAACTTTCAGCTTCAGTTTCTTCCTCTGTAAAGGGAGACAGTTGGACTAGATCACTAGCTCAGAAAATATGGTTTTAAAAGCTGGAACTTCACAAGTCTGAAAAAAGTCAAGAATGTCATAGAACAGAAGTAACAGCGGGCCTGGAGAGCTACTGGAAGATAGTGGTGATCAGAAAGCCCCCATAAGACAAGAAAATGGGGGTTGGGAGAAAACCAGAATTGCTCCATGAGAGTATCTCTTAGACATCTGCTCCTCCTTCTGGGTTCTGCCCTGTGGCCATACATAGATCCATCTCTTCCCAGAAGAGCTAAGAGTGATGATTCATAGGATGGATATATCCAGTCATCATCACATATGTACTACCTCTGGGGATGACACACCTTAACTACCTGAGAGAAATTAAAGACTCCAAGGTACTCAGAACCTGACCTCAGTCACTCAGCCAACCATCTGATAATCTTTTGGAATCTGAAATTTCTTTAATATGCAGCTTAAAAACCTAGATCAAGTTTTATAGTATGTAGTTCAGTTTTATAGTCTCCAAAGCTTTAAGGAACAGTCAGCATGTTTTGAGGCTCTCAGATATAATATTATTCTGTTATAAAATCTTAGAGTGTAAGATGTTATTAAATATTTAAATTACACTGTAGAAAACTTAAGCCACAAAGATCTCTGATGTGTTTTCTACGATAGTGCATTTGTCTGATACTTCCACACATCTTTCATATTCTATTAATACTTCTCCTGCCTCAAAGTCCCATGTTCAGTAAACTTACTTTTGTTATAAGACTGATCAAAATTAAGTTGCTTTGAACATGGGTTTCATAAATGTGACTGAGAGTTTAAAATATCAATTACCCAAACAACAATAACCTTTGTCTTTACTCTTAGGCAGTCTTAGAATCACAGAATGTTTAAAACACCTTGTACAGTACCTGACGCACAGGAGGAACACAATTGCTGCTTTTAAATTTATCATTAACAGCTACCATTTAGTAAGCAAGTACCCACGTCAGGCAGGCATTAAGCACTTTACATGTTACCTCTTAATCCTCACAACAACCCCATTAAGCAGTAGTATCTCCAGTTTACAGAGAAACTAATGCTCAAAGTAAATTAATAGCTGCTAAAAGGCTGAGAAGGAATCTGAGCTCAGGTCTCTCTCCTGCCAGTTCCCTGAAATATTCCCACTGAGCTTTTCCATAGAGTTTAGGAATAAGACCAGAAGCTGTCATCTTAATCTTACTGGCTCTATCATTCACACCCACCTTCTTTACTGTCAAAGGTGACAACTGATGTGATATGGCCTGAGTGTGCTGGTTCTCCTGGGAGGACGAGTGCTATTCCTGAAGCGCAGAAGGGTGGGGAGCAGCATGAGACATAAACCACAGCCGCCCCCGCCCCCCCACTCCTGGAGTATAGTTACTGCCTTTGGGCTCTAGGGAAAGATACAGCCCTCTTTAGTGGGCCTCTCCCTATCCTAGTGTCTAATCAGCTGCTCCCTTCTTTCAGCTCCTAAGAAGAGCATTTCCAGAAGCATCAAATCCCAATCACAGGCTTATCCTTACTCTAGGGAGGACCTGCAGCGGCTCTAATACCAGAGAAGCCCAGCAGCAGTAACAAGTTTTAGCAGACACACTGCTAAACTTCCCGAGAGAAATTTCTGGCTACGGCCACATTTTGCAAATCTCCATCACAGGTATATTTCTTGCCCCAGTACTCCTTCACGATGTTTGAGTGAACAAGTATTTCAAAGAAGCCACCAGTTTCAGCGGGCCTCTGATGCAGACAGAGAACGCCAAGAGAATGAATTCCCTCTGCTGGTCCACAATTAATTCTGCACCAAGTTCAGATTCTCCACGTGGGTGGACACATATCCACACACTAAGGATTCAGAGACACTAAATGTCATCCACTGAGTTAACAGAAACCACCTTTCATTTCAGATTTACAGCTCAATGGCCATTATATCTGAGAGAAAGCAGAATATAAGCAGCTGGCCAGGCCTACAGCCCCGGACCACCTGCCTGGAGTCTGCACAGGCCGGGCTAATTTCTTTGCTTCACCTAGCAGGTGTTGTCAGAAAAGTCTGACTCTAAGATTCAGTGGCCCACAACGTTCACAAATTCCAAAGTTGTTAACTGCTGAAATCAAGAGGTTCCTTCCAGCTCTAAAATTCCATATGCCTCTCCTAAACACGAAGTCTTCTCTTCACTGCGGCTGCACTTTGCTTTCTCCGGTCCGTTGGTCCTGGAAGGACCTCGGTTCAAATAAAGGCCTGGGTGGGGAGGGAAGACCTTTTGTTGTCAGAGTATTTTTCAGTAGCACGGATCAAGAATGCAGCCCCACTGCGATTAAGGCCACTAAGCTCCAAAATACCCTCTCCAGTCTAAATAGTCCGATCATGTGGGAACCAAACACTGCTTAAAAAAGAAAAGGACAGGCCAAGAGTGCCGGTCTCCACTTTCTCCTGGGAGGTGCGTTACGGTGGGGAGTTGTCACAACCAAACCTTGTTTTCAAAGTCCTGGCTCAGATCGGACATTTTGCTTTAACCCCTCGGCTCAGCCCGCCCAACGCTGGGGCCCAGAGGGTCCCGGGTGCAGCCCAGCACTTCGGGGAGTTGGGTGGGTGGCCAGACACACCGCTCAGAGAGAGTTGTTTACTCAGCTGATCTAGTCTTGAGAACAGGTGCTTGGTTAATTTCATCTTTAAAAAAAAAAAAAAGGCGTGTGGAAGGATCTCCTGCATGAACGGCCGCATTGCCGGGAAAGTCACGCAGGACACATGAAAAGTGGCTTTCCAACTTCTGTGGGGCGCGCGAGTCTGCAGAGGGGATGGGGGACCCAAGGTCTTCCGTGAGTTTGGGAAAGGCCTAGATCATCCCGGAACAACGCTCCCAGCAACGACTCAGCGGCGATGCGGTGACCCTAGACCCTACCCCCGCCCCAAACACACACGTGAAGCTCAGCGAAGCGTGCCACCTGCCGGGATCCTAGCAAACATGCCCGGAGGGAAGACCCGGAGGAAAGCACTTGGTTCAAAAAAAAAAAAAAAGTAAACTCTCCCGGGGCCCGTGCCGGCCCTCGGGTTCTTCTCGAGCTGAATGGGGGGAGGCGCTGCGCAGGGCGGTGGGCGCGCCCCGCCCGGCCCAGGCCGCGCCCCGCTGCCCCGCTCTTCCCTGGGGCCGGCGGAGCCCAGGGCCGGGCAGGGTAGGGCGGCCGGCTGACTCCGGGCGCGCCGGGCGGGCGGGAACAGGGCACACCCTCCCCTCTCCGCGCGCGGGCCGGCGCCCCGGTGGGGGTGGGAAGAGGCAGGGAACTCACAGCCGCTTGTCTTCGGGATGCAGCTGCCAGTGCATGGCCAGCGAGAAGCCGAAGAGACTCCCGGGGTCCCCAGATTTCCGGATCACATTGTCCTCGTGGGTGTCCAAGTTGAAGGCTGCGCCGAGCCGGGGCAGGAGCCCCGCCGACAGGTAGAGCAGGCACAGCTGTCCCGCCGCCGCCATGGGCGGGCGCACCGGGAGGGGAGCGGGGACCTGCGGCGGCCGCCCTGCGCTGCGGGCTGGGTCCGAGGCTGCCGCGCTGCTGCTGCCGCGGCCACCTTCGCCTCCTCTCGCCACTGCGCCCGGCCCCACCCCCGGGACGGGTCGCGCTCTCCGTCCGGCCGCTCCCCCTCGCGGGCAGCTCCCGACCGCTGAATGAGCCCGTTGTTCTCTGGAGACTCGCAGGCGTTTTATCAAGTGACGAGGACGCCGGCCCCGCCCCTCCCCACCCCGCTGGCCCCTCCTCGCGCGCCGGAGCCCGGCCCGCCGCCCGCACCTTCCCCGCCGGCCCTACTGCGGTGCCGCCGACCCTTCACCTCTCCCGCCGCCCCTTACCTGCCCGGAAACAGTGGCGGGGACACCAGGAGGCGAGCCCCGGGCAGAACAGCCCCACTCCGCCGCCCCCTCTGGAAAGAAGCGCTTGAATTGTGGTGCGGTGCAGCGCAGAGCGAGAAAGGCGTTCACTACCTGTTAGCAAAGAAAGGTGCCAGTGATGCGCGGGGCCTCATTGCCTGGAGCAGCCTGTTCTTGCAGGCGTGGGCCCATGTGCAAATGCATACTTCATTCATTCATTCTGCAGGTGTTTATGGGGTGCCCCGTACTTGGGAACTAGAGCTGTATAGACTGTTCTGGGTCCTCAAAGACCTAACCGTCCAAAATGATAATAGCACACACTTTCATAATGCTGTGCAATTTACAAACACAGCCATTACCTCATTGAATCCTAGCAATCCTGTGAGATGGGAATTTTCTTTCTGCAGATGAAAAAAATTGAAGCTCAGCTTTGCCTCCAAATCGCCCAGGGATCTGTGCCCAGTTGACAAGGAGACCTTGTGGGAGAAGTCACAATGCAGTCAGAAATTTAAAACTTGGCTTCCAGGTGTTCTGAGGCTGGGAAGAGCCCCTCAGCAGTAAAGGATGGGCTATTTCAAGTGGCTCTCAGGTGTTGCCCTTCTTAACTAGCCCCAAACTTCCAGAACTAGTTGTGGGGAGAACTTCTGTGCCAAGAGGCAGATCTGAGGTTTGTGTGGGTGGCATGAAGGTTTCTGTCTCCAGGTCATGTGGTGTGGTGACCTCCAAGGCCTCCAGTGAGATGTTGGCCCTAGGGGCGACCTTAACTTGTAGGTGTTTTTGTTTTTGAGACAGAGTCTCACTCTGTTGCCCAGTCTAGAGTGCCGTGGCAGCCTAGTTCACAGAAATCTCCAACACCTGGGTTCAGGTGATCCTCCTGCCTCGGCCTCCAGAATAGCTGGGACTAGATCCTCCACTGTGCCTGGCCTTTTTTTTTTTTTTTTTTTCTGTTTTTGAGACAGAGTCTCTGTGGCTCAGGCTGGAGTGCAGTGGCGTGATTACAGATCACAGCTTACTGCAGCCTCAAACTCCTGGGCCAAAGCAATCCTCCTGTCTCAGCCTCCCAAGTAGCTAGGAGTAGCTAGGACTACAGACATGCACCATAATGCCTGGCTAATTTTTAATATTTTTTTGTAGAGAGAAAGTTCTGCTATGTTGCCCTGGCCGGTCTTGAACTCCTAGCCTCAAGTGATCCTCCTGCCTCGGTCTCCCAAAGTGCTGGGATTACAGGTGTGAGCCTCCTTGCCCAGTCTTGCAAGGCTTCTTCATCAGGGTAGAGGAATTAATTCAAGGGTACTGTGAACTTGGAGGAGAACAAATTTTATATTTTTATTTTCACTAACTTCTAACTGACATTTAGCATTTTTTCCTCTTATGAATGTAGGCAACAAACCACAGTGGCAGTAGGATAAATATCTATGATTTAGTCACCAGTAAAAACCATAGGCTTTTTACATCACATCACCGTTGTTGCAGATATCTCAAAGTACAGCAGTTATTAGACCCTCAGCTAGATCTTGCCTGTCAATAAAGAAGCATATATATTGCTACAGCACAAAATTTTAAAAACATTTTGTTAACTATTTCAATATAATTGGTTTCCTTTTTAACTCCATGTATTTTATTTTGTGCATTTAAAAACTTTGTTCTGAGAAGGAGTCCATGGTTTTCAGCAGCCTGCCAAAGGGGCCCTGGGATGACAAGGTTAAGAAATGCTGGCTTGAAGGCTCCTGGAAAGCTTTGGGGAGCCCCCCATGGAATAGGACATCCCTGCAATGGAAATACAAGCAGGATGCAGTCCCAAGGAAGAGCTGGAGCTGTGTATATATGTGTGTGTGTGTGTGTGTGTGTGTGTGTGTGTGTGTGTGTGTTGGGGGCGGGGGGAGTGGTCCTCTTGTTCACCTCAAGGAGTATTCAAGGGCACATCATATGTCACCCAGAAAAGCTGTATGAACATCATCAAGGGTCCCCACAGGTGGTAGCAGCTGCCAGAGTGAGTCCCTCAGCATATTAGGGGTGTGCACCAGTGCACCACTTCCTTGTCAGTCAGTAACTCCAGGCAAATGCAGTCCAAAGTGGGATACAGTGGGTTGAAATTCAGTAGAGATCTTTTAACAAATCCATTTTGATAAGGTTAAAGCCGAGGTCCCCAACCCCCGAGCCAAGGCCTGGTATTGGTCTGTGGCCTGTTAGGAACCAGGCTGCACCCTCCTCTGCCCTCCCCAGCCCCCCCCTGGAAAAACTGTCTTCCATGACATTTAGGAAGGGGGCAGGGGGAGCCACACAACAGGAGGCAGGCAATCAAAGCTTCATCTGTATTTACAGCCCTTCTGCTCCCCATCACTAGCACCACCGCCTGAGCTCCACCACCCACCCCCACCCATGGAAAAATTGTCTACCATGGAACTGGTCTCTCATGCCAAAAATGTTGGGGAACGCTGGGTTGAAGAACTATTGAAGATGATCAGCTAGTAAGCTAGGAAATATCTGCAAGGTGATTTTTCATGCATGTTAATTGCAAGTTAGCCTTTCTTTTTCCTGTTAAACACGATTCCAGAGAGATGGGGGCCCAGCTATTATAGTTAGAGCATGATGAACCTTACTACAGAATGGTATACTCAGCCCGGAGCCAGTGATGTGGCCATATGGTTGCTGAAATACTCCTTGACTGGTTGATAAATGCTGCTTCCCTGAACTTCCCAAGTGCAACCACCCCTACCCTGCCCACTTTCCTACCACTCATCAACTTCCTCACAACCCAGCAACTAAAAATTTAAGCCCTTAAGCCCTGACACTTCAAGGGATCCTCCTGATTTTGTGTGCCCATGTTGTACCAGCTATTAACTATTCTGAATATCACCCCTTGCTTCTCAGGGTAATTCTGCGGACTATTCAGTGCTTGCTTCCCTTTAGTAAATGATGTATGGATAGCCAGAGTTATCTACTTATCCCAAATGAACATTGTGCTCAAACTGAAATTCTAAATAACATTAAATTTAAATATTTTGACTAAATATACAGCACCACCGAATTGAATGATGCTTGTGTGGGATGAGATGAAGAAGAACAAGGATGGGAGTCTTGTTCTGGAGTATGCCAGGTGCTCATCACAGATGAAAAAAGAAAAGTGTTAGCACTTTTATCGGCCACGCTCCTACCTGCCACCTACCTCCTGCCTAGGATGCCAAACATACTAGAAATTGAGTCACATTCTCAGACTCCTAACATAATCTCTTTGAAGATTGTCAGCTCTTCCTGAGTAGCTATAACATTCAAGTTTCGTGACTCAATTGTTATTTCCATGGTAAAACAGAATTGTATGTTTTATGAAAGTATCTTACAAAAGGGAGGTTTAGAGGTTTTTCAGGATCCACTGAGGATGTTTCGGTCTTTGGGGCCAAAACAATGAGAGCCCTAAAAATCATTAAGTAAAGTTCTGGGGAGGAAGTACATAGTTTTATTGGGAAAAAGAATCTGGGACAGGAAGATACTTGTTTGGACCCAAAGGGAGAGAGAGCGTGGTGATAACGTGTGCTGAGCATATAGGGTATGGGGCATGTGTATGCGTGTGTGTGCTCACATGCCTATAAAGACAAGGCGTGCGTGTTGCAGGAAGGGCGCCACAAGTCCAGCTGACTGGCAAAACTGTGTCTTGTTCAAAAAAGGCAAATTAGAAAACAAAAAGGAATAGCTAGGAACACAATTATAATATCACCGAAGAAACTCTTACAAACTGAAAATTTTAAATCAAAAAGCAGTGAAAGCTTTGAATAGAGATATTTTTCTCAGATGAGAGCCTTTGAATTCTTAGATTTTACTGGTACACTTTTCGAAAGACAATTATTTATTTGTTCTATATCCCATCTTTGGTAGGGGAGCTTTCAAATAATTATAGAATGTTGGTGACCCATGAAGAAGTCTGAAGAATCCTGATGTATTTTCCATTTCCTGGGACCTACTTTAATCATTTTGCTATCAGGTTTACTGTAATATTGACTTCATCATCATAGCAGAGAATATCGTATT
This sequence comes from Avahi laniger, assembly GCA_963575035.1. Lineage (NCBI taxonomy): Eukaryota > Metazoa > Chordata > Mammalia > Primates > Indriidae > Avahi > Avahi laniger. Next base: position 68,144 of record CAUYSK010035582.1, read on the forward strand.
TGCTGCTTTTATGCAACATAAAAACTAGTTATCAAAAACATTTCTTTTTTCTCCTTCTGTGGTTACATTATCTGATCGCTTTTAGATATTCCCTGGAGCCCTTTACTGAGAGACCATATATCAGAGTGATTAGCACATGGTCTGTGGGACCCGAGTTCCTTGCTTCAAATCCTTCCTCTGTTCCACGCTAACCATGTGACCACTGAATCTCTCTACATCGCAGTTTTCTCAGCTATGAAGTAGGAAGAATGATATCACCTACCCCCTAGAGTTGCCTTGCCTTAAGGATTAATAGAGTTAATGTGATCTAAAGCACTTAGAATGTTGCATCAAAACCATAACTTCCACACATATACAGGCTTCAAAACATGGCTTTTATGAGCTATGCATTGACTCATGATATCATATCTATATCTAGTTCACAAAACCCTAAGTTTTGTGAACTAGATGTAGATAGAGAACTGTTTCAAATAGGGATTCTACTTTTCAATGGCAAATTTTTTTGTTTCAGAAAAAAAAAATAGAGTTTTCCCATGTTGCTTTTTTATGTATCTCTTTATATAAGTGTCAGGTGTTTTCTCTTCTACACGGAACCTTAGCTTTTGTTTTTAAAAAAGGTGACATTTTATTCACTATAAGTCACAGCACATTTTATAGGGGCAAACCTGCCTTTGGCTGGGATCAAGAGACTCCAAACTGCCAGCTGCCCCTTATTTTAACACCCACAGCTATTTTAAAGTAAATTGCATTTGAATGTTTCTAATCACTTACAATGAGCTCATTAAAATGTAGCACTTTTCATTTTGCCATTTAAGGTGGGATTCTTTTTTCAAGTTTGTTTTGAGGGAATTTTTCTAAGCCAGGGAGCCATATTTTGCCAGCCAGAAATAAATTCAAACCTTAAATGAATCAAGTTAAATTTAAAACTGAGCTCCCAAGGCTGGGGTGAAATCGCCACCTAGCAAATATGACTTTCCATCCCTGCCTTCATTAGAAACAACCATGAAGCTATGTATATCTCATGCCACACACAATGCAGTCTTGAAAAGACCAAACATAAGGTAGACATTTT
>CAUYSK010035583.1:0-10551 GCA_963575035.1 Avahi laniger
TCCTCTACGTGCTCCTTCTTCCATGGCTTATCCTTCTCCGTGTCCTTTGCGGGTTCATCTCCCTCGTCAGTGCCCAGATTTCTTACCCAATACGCTCTTTTTTTTTTTTTTTGAGACAGAGTCTCACTCTGTTGCCCTGGCTAGAGTGTGTGCCATGGCATCAGCCTAGCTCAGAGCAACCTCAGACTCCTGGGCTCAAGCGATCCTCCTGCCTCAGCCTCCCGAGTAGCTGGGACTACAGGCATGCGCCACCATGCCCGGCTAATTTTTTCTATATATTTTTAGCTGTCCAAATTAATTTCTTTCTATTTTAGTAGAGACGGGGTCTCGCTCTTGCTCAGGCTGGTCTCGAACTCCTGAGCTCAAACAATCCTCTCGCCTCGGCCTCCCAGAGTGCTAGGATTACAGGCGTGAGCCACCGCGCCCGGCCTGGAAATGACTTTTGACATTGGACTTGGGTCTCGAAGCATGAGTAGGAGTTCACAAGGCCAGGCAAGCAGGGAAGGGCATTCAAGATACAACGAAGACAAAGAAAACTGGACAGTCAAAGGCATATTCCTGGCGTTCATATTTAAAAGGAATGGGATATGAAGAGAAAGATGGCTCGGAACAGGCTGGAAGGCCACGTGGTGTTTTGAGCTGGAGAGTGACATGCTCGTGTCTGTACTGTAGAAAAATGAAAACGGGGTGAAGGATAGTTGTGGCCTGGGGGGGGAGATGCCACCCTGCCAGGCCCCGTCACGGCAGCACAATGTCTGGGCATCGTCCAGCACCTTTGCTGTCTCCACTGGAGTTCTTTCAATCCCGGGAGATCGGACCTGCACGGGGCGGGCAGGCCCAGCCTTCCAGAGCCACTTTTGACCGGTCTTTCCAGGAACCAGGCCAGCTGCTAAGTTCCAGGGTATCGCGTTGGCTGTAGCTCTTTGTAGCAGACACTGGAGGTTGGTGACCACACACCTCCCTTTCTCATGTCTCTGTTCTGTCCAGGTACCCCTTTTCCCTGTGTGACCCGATCAATCTTGACCGCTCTAAGCCAATCACCAGTAGTCTTTGCCCCTCGAAGTGACTGTTTTACTGACACACACGTGACTCAGCTCTGGCAAGAGAGATGGGAGAAGATCTCCTGCAAGGGTGGGATTCTGCAAAAAATTTCTTAGTTCTTAAAAAGAGACACAAGGCAGAGATGGTCCCCTCTTCCGCTTCCATCAAAATGTGGGGCCTGCTGATCCTGAAGTTTTCTTGGGATTAAGAGGGAAGCTCATCTTGTCTTTGAGAGTTTTCTGTTGCATGATTTTGAAACGCTGAGGACGGCTGGGGAGAAAGATGACAAGAACTTGGGTGCTTGGTAACGTCAATGAGCCTCTGAATGAACCAAGTCCAGAATCATCTCACCTTGGAAATTCTTGTTACATGAGCTGTTTTTCTTCATGGTTTTAACCATTTGGAGCTGCACCTTCTGTTACAGGCACCAGACAAAATCCTCTACCGTTTCAGACTTCCTTTTGTAGTGGAGATAATAAATAAAAGATTTGGGAGCATGCGTCAACACTGACTACATCCTTCAAGTTCTTGCACCTTTTTCTTCTTGTCTTCCCTGGTGTGGGTCCATCACCCAGGTGGAGGCCGCTTTGTGGAGGTTAACAGAGTGCTAACGGGAAAGGAGGGAATGTGAAAGGCTGCACTGCCTATCCTTGAGTGTTTGATGATTGACTAATTGCAGGAGGGGAAATAACACTCCTGGCTGTTCATAGGAGCCGCGGTCAGTGAGCACCTGTTCTTTGTACAAGATGTGCTAAAAAGCGTCATCGTCTCAATGCAGAGCCAATTTCTTCACAAAGAGTGGGATGAACGTGTCACAAAGGGCCACTGTGAGCAAAGTTGCCCTTCCTTGGGCGACACAGCGAATTTGCAGCGTCCTACCGGCAAGCAACCCTCCTCCCACACACGAGAGAAACTCCGCGGGAGGCTGCGGGCTGCTGACGCCGGCTCAGATTTGTGGCTGGGTGCAGGGAAAGGCGACAAAGATAAAGGTCCCTGGGCTCCGTGACAGCACAGCAGGGGCTCCAGCAGAGAAAGCTGTCTCCCCACTTCTGAGTTCCATGACTTTTCTTCACATTTTAATTTTCCGCAATGAGGATGCGTCTCGCAGCTGGCGTGTAACATTTCGTGTGATAGTATTTCTCTTCTCGAGTTCGTGAAGAAGTGTGTAAACCGAAGTGCTAGAAAAGCACGGAGAGACAGTCCCCTCAGAGGTGACAAACATCCTGTCCACCCAGAGACTCCTGGAACAAGAGCCCCTTCCTGGGGAATGGGGCCCACTGGTGTGTGTGGCGGGGGAGGGGTGTTGGGTGGCCTGACCTCCGGGTGGGCAGGAGACGTGCAGGAGGGCGGCGTGACTGCGGGTCCCTTCAGGGAGGGACTCCCCCCTGCATCCCGTTTGGCCTGAAATTCCCGCATTATAAAGTCATTCTTTTAGGTCTTCAAAGCTCATCTTGTCTCTGAGTTTTCTATTGCACGATTTGCAAATTGAAGAGCAACAGGACTCTTTTATCGAATGAAATCTCATTTCAAACAATAAGATATACATAAATATTCTCAATGGGTTCCTCACTTATTGGTGAATACTCTTTGCAAAACTTCTGAATCACTTCCATAGAGCCCTGTTTGAAAATTACCATGAAAATTAACTGATACACATACAGAAATAATAAAGTCCCAAGGGGAGAATCAGATTACTAGAAACTTTCAAATTTATCTAGTCCAATCTCTTCGTTTTACTAAGGAGGAAACTGAGGCTTGGAGAGGTGAATGGGTTCACTCAAATGTCATAAATATCCTGGTGGTGGATATTTATTATTAGAGCTGGGAGCAGAGCCTCGGCCAGCTGACTCCTGGCCCACAGCTCCCTGTCGGGTAGCAGGGACCAGTTACAGAGGCAGGTAGACAGAGGGACTCACACCCTTGTCACCGCGCTGCCTGACACTGGCCTCCTCTCCTCCTCCTGGGACCTCCCTTGTGCTGTCTTTGGGAGGGTGACCGCCTCCACCTGGAGGCAGACAGCCTCCTCTAAACGGAGCAAGAAGTCTCGCATGAAAGGTTGCATGGCTAAAGTTAGCACGTAGGGAGAACTGAGCCATGCTGGTACCTGCATTATCAACAATGCTAGTCACTGCCTGGTTTCACCTGTTGGGTAGTTCTTTCGTATGAAACACATGCCTCTTAATACCAAAAAAGATTTTGATCTGCATCTTTTACATAGAACTGGAGAGTAGGGGGTAATCCGGTTGGACTCTGTTGAAAACCACGTATCACCAAACTAAGGAAGAGTCAGCCAAGATAATTCCTCTTTAGATGCCTTGCTTTAATCCCTGCTGATTGAGTTGGCCCGATTCCCGGTCGCTGCAATGCTGAAATACCAACGCGTCTCAATAAATATATTCTCAGCAAAGGACTCGATCAGCACAGTGATCCTTCCGATAATAGAACTGTAATGAAAATCTGCTTTCTCTTAATTGTCTTAAGATGTAAATCCTCTTTGGTTGTCTCAGCTCCACCAGTTTCTCTTGTCTTTCTCCTCTATTCTGTTTACCTGATTTCCTGCCTTCCCAATATGACATATAGAGAAAAGACCAAGGCTACCTGTACTTCTCTGTCTTGATCCAGACAGGTGGGGTTGTTCCCGGAAGCCCTGCTGCTAAGGGAAAGCTGGTCAATGAAAAGAAGATTTCCACTGTTTCTACTGGGAAAAGGTCTGATGCGTAGGAAACCAAGGACACCTAAGCAGGTTTGACGGGTAGAAAAATATTTCAACTGGACAATGAAAATAAGTTTCTAAAAGTAATAAGCAACATTTTAAAAATAAATAAATTGAGCTTGTACATAAAACGTCACGTAATGGCAAGAGAAGGCTTGGCGGTGATGGAGAAGGGTGTAAGGGACTCATTTTCTGGAAGGTGCTAGGGAGCCCGGTGAGGGACTGTCAAGCAGGCAGCATCTTCAGGGCTTATGGTTGTCTTGCAGTCAAAATGCACTTAAAATTAAACTGATAGACAGAAAAAAGGTAACCCTGAGGGTGCTTTGAAAATAATCTACAATCACCTCTGTCATATATAGTTCTCACATGTTCACAAATCTGTTGCTGGGCTTTCTCTTCTGTTCCATTGGTCTATTTATCTATAACTGCATCAGTATCACCCTGTCTGCATTATTATAGATTTTTAACAAGCTAGGTAGTAAAGTGAGCCCCTGACCTCTTTTTTCCTTGCCAAAGTTTGTTTTTCTTGGTACTATATGCTTCCATATATATTTCATAATTAACCTTTCAATAAAAGGAGAAAAGCTTTGCTAGGGCTTTGATTGGAATTGCATTGATTTATTCTGCTAATTTGAGAGTATTTGATACTTTTAAGGTATTGAGTGTTCAGATCCAAAAACATGGTACCGTTGTCCCTCGGTATACACATAACCTACACGTGTACTCCCATACATTTTAAATGATCTCTAGATTAACTTATAAAACTTTGTAAGATGTAAATGTTAAAAACTATGCAAATAGTTGTTACGCTGTATTGTTTTTTATTTATAGTATTTTTTCTTGTTGTATTGTTATTTTTATTTCTTGACTATTTTCAAACCATGGTTGGTTGAATTCAAGGTCATGGAACCCACAGAGGAGGAGAGCCCGCTGTATATGTTTTTACTTAGGTCAGATTTAATTTTTACAATAACACTTTATAGTTATCTTCAAAGCAGTCTTGCACACCTTTTGAAAGTCTTACTCTTAAGTACTGTGGTATTTTTGCTATTTAAAATAGCGTCTTTTTAAATTACATTTTTAACACATTTCTTGCTAGTGCATGGGAGATCTGAGACAACCAAAGAGGATTTACATCTTAAGACAATTAAGAGAAAGCAGATTTTCATTATAGCTCTATTATCAGAAGGATCACTGTGCTGATCAAGTCCTTTGGTGAGAATATATTTATTGAGTAGCATTGGGAATGGGAATGCAATTGAATTTTTTGCACTCATATCCAGCAATTTTGCCAAATTCATTGATTACTTCTAATAATTAGACTATAGAGTCCCTTGAATTTTCTATGTAGACTATCATATAATTTGTGAACCATGGCAGTTTCGCTTCTTTTTTGGAAATCCATATATCTTTCACTTGTTTTTTATTTAATTTTTTTAACTTACTGTACTTATAGGATCTCTAGTATATTATTAAATAGATACAGTGATAGTGGGTATTTTGTCTTTCTGATTTGTAATGGAATGGTTTTTATTTTTCATGATTACATATAATGTTTTCGGTGAGTTTTGATAGAAATCCTTTATCAGGTTAAGAAATTTTCTTCTACGACTGTGTTCTAAATGGTTTTTTATCACGAAGGTATGCTCAGTTTTATCGAATGTTTTCTACATGGAAGATTGAGATGATCATGTGGCTTTTCTCTTATAGAATATTAATGTGGAGAGTTAGAGCAATCGATTTTCATCAGGCTTATACATGAATCTGGTTTAGAGGGAAGTCTTAGATCATTTTCTGTTGCTATGGCAAAATACCTGAGACTGGGTGATTTATAGAAAATGTTTATCTAGCTCACTGTTCTGGAGGCTGGGAAGTCCAAGATCGGTGACTGTACCTGGTAAGGGTCTCGCGCTGTGACATACTGTGGTGGAGAAGTGGACGCCATGCAAAGAGACCAAACACCAGCAACCTCACTTTGTAACAATCCAATCTGCTATCTCAGTAACTAATCCAGTCCCCAAAGAGTGAGAACTCACTCCCTAGAGAAAGGCATTCACGCCCTCCAATGACCTAACCACCTTTTAAGGAACCACCTCCCAACACCTTTTGGGGACCAAGCCCCAACATGAGTTTGGGTGGGGACCAACCACATTCAAACCACAGTAATTACATACTGTTTTGCGTTCCCACCAGCAACGTGTAAGAGTTGCAGCTGCTCCCCATCCTAATCCTCGTTCACACTTGGAATTTGTATCAGTGTATTTGATTCTAACTGTTCTATTTCGTGTGACACGGCATCTGACCATTTATACAATTGCAAGCTCTGTAGCTTCTGCCGGGAGTGAAACGTACAAAAATCAACTAGTGTGGGGTGAGTCACACCAAGACATTTGCAGACTGGGAGATGAATCACCTTGTACAACAATAACTCAGTCCAAAGTCAGCACTGATACAGAGATTCCAAAACCGCTGTGACTATTCCAAGGGCTTTGTGAATCCATTTTCTGGAAACTATATCTGTAATAATTTGTTAATCTGTTGTATAACAACTAAATGAATAAAATTATAACTTTACATGGGTTCTGAGAATTTTCTTAACTTTACAAAGGCCTGGGTTTCCCCTGGGGTAAGTACTGTTAATACGAGGTTTTGTATTAAATCACATCATATGAGAGTTTTAGGGCTTATTTATTCACTATTGAATGAGCAATTGATTGCCACCTAAACGTTGGGCTAGGGGCTGGCACACAAAGGAAGAGATTAGAACCCTTCCTGCTGCAGAGTGGCGGTGCCTCACTGCTGTCTCTGGGCAGGGCCCACCCACCAGGAATGAGGAGGCTGACGCTGGGGCCACAGTGGCATGAACACAATTGTCACCTGGGGCAGCCAACCAATCACAACCAACGTGCAAGCACCTGGCAGAGGAATGAAGATTTGTGCTCAGTCCTAGAAGAAAAATACGCAGCAACAGATCCGGGATGAGAGGGCAAGGCCACGGTTGGAGGGCAAGGTAGGAAGTCACGAGTTGTGAAGGTCCGCAGGAGGACAGTGACGGCGTGCCCTGCGGAAGAGAAGGGCTTCTGGACCGAGGCTGGGAACACAGCTGGGGTGCAGAGATTAGCTGAGGGGACCAGGCAGGCCAACAGGCTTAAAGTCTCAGGGCCTCGCATGGCAAATATGTACGCAAGTGGGAAACTGGGCAGATGTCGTAATGAATAATCACAGCCGTGTGAGAACTGGGCCCAGATTGCCACGGGAACGCAGGGAAGGGATTAAGGAAGCGAAGCCAGGGAAGGTGTAGAGAAGGAGCTAAGATCTGAACTGGGTCTTGAAGAAGAGTATTCACCAGACAGGCATACGGAGGACATTCTAGAAAAAGGAAGCATAATGCACAGCCATGATGTCACAGGCGAGCAGGATGTGTTCCAGAAACACAGAGCAGTCTGGTGTGGCAGACATGTATTATTTGTGGGTACAAGAAGAGGCTGGGAAAGTTCCCAGTGTCAGGCTGGACAGTGCTGACCGGAAGTGAGTTTGGGCATATCCCGAAGAGTTTTGATCTGGGCAGAGATGGGCTAGGAACCGGGCTGAGACACTCATCCAGCTGGTCCTACTCAGGGCGGTGAGGCAGACGGGTTGAACACGCCTGCGCTCAGCAAAGCCATCTCGTTGTCAGCCTCCCCCTCACCTCAGCCTTAGCTTGGGGGACTTTCCTTCTCTCCCCTTCTCTCCCCCCTTTCTGCAGCTCCTTTTCCATGCAGGTCACTGCCTGTGACCAAGGTGGGCATGCCTACAGTGCCCCAGACCCTGAGCAATGCCCTGGGACAGGATCCCTCCAGGAGTCACACTGATGTCGCCAAGCTAGGGAACAGCTGCAGCCTGCGGCATGGCTCTGAGCCCTCCAAAGCGCACAGAAGGGACGCCCATACGTCCCTCTGCACCCGTCCAGCAACTCCACTCACACGCCGTGCATTTGAGAATCTCGCCCCGGGAGTACGTGCGTGCAGATTTCCACCACGGCCTTCCTTGGGTTGCAACCCCGGCCTTGCTCTCGCCCAAGAATTCTGTGCACGGCCATCTGACTCAGAATTTCCAGCATGTAAGACAGACGCTCTCCCGGGTTATCTTTGGTCAAGGATCAAACAGCTGCTCCCTGCTGGCTCAGCAGAATGACATGCTTCTACTGGAACAAAGCTGACACGGACGCGCACAGCAGATAAGCACGAGGGCTGCGCTGTGCGAGGCGCGGTTATCTGGAAGGCTTTCCTCACCCGAGAGCGAAGCGTTTATCTGAGGGGTGCTGTAACCACGCAGTGGCGGATGATAAAATTACCCAGGGAATCCCTCGTAGCAGCAGCCACTCTCCGCGGCCTGGACCTACACACAGAATTCTGCGGGTATTCCTTTGCCCTCTGTGGCTACGAGGAAGCGTGCAAGCGTTGGGGAAGGGAGGATTGGACGAGAGCAGCTTCCAATGTGCGTCGTAGTCCCCCACCCGCCCTCGGCAAGGGGAAGGGAGAAGCTCTGAGAGTCGCAGACGGGAATTGTCTCGCAGCGGGTGGGCATAGGTACGATTTGAGGGCCCTAAAAGGGGAGAAAGGCCTGTCCCCCCTAAAAGGACTCCCTTCCTCAGTGGCATTGCCTTCGATGCCATCATCGATGACTCCTTCAGGCTCTGGGCTGCACGGAGATCCAGGCGAACAGGGCAAATGGGGACGGGGGTGGAGGGACCTGCCCCTTCTCAGCCTTCAAACAGGAGCTCCCGACGCCTCCATGACACCCGCCAGGCTTTGCTTTGAGAATTCTTTTGGAAAAAAAGGTTCTTAGCAGGTGTGATGGTTAATGGTGTCAACGTGGCTAGGCCACAGCACACAGACATTGGTCAGACACCAGTCTGGATGTCACTGGGAAGGCGGTTTATGGATGAGATTAACATTTAACTTTTTTTTTTTTTGAGATAGAGTCTCACTGTGTTGCCCGGGCTAGAGTGAGTGCCGTGGCATCAGCCTCGCTCACAGCAACCTCACACTCCTGGACTCAAGTGATCCTCCTGCCTCAGCCTCCCAAGTAGCTGGGACTACAGGCATGCACCACCATGCCCGGCTAATTTTTTTTTTCTATATATTTTTAGCTTTCCGATTAATTTCTTTCTATTTTTTAGTAGAGACGGGCTCTCGCTCTTGTTCAGGCTGGTCTCAAACTCCTAACCTTGAACGATCCTCCCGCCTCAGCCTCCCAGAGTGCTAGGATTATGGGCATGAGCCACCGCATCCGGCCTAACATTTAGATCAGATTTTGAGTAAAGGAGATTACGCTCTGTAATGTGAGTGGGCCTCATCCCAAAAGTTGAGAGACTTAAGAGAAAAGGCTGGTGGCCCAAGGAAGAGGGAATTCTGACTCCAGATGGACTTTGGACTTGAGTGTAATGTCAGCTGTTCCCTGGGTCTCCAGCCTGTTTGCCTGCCCTGCAGATGTTGGACTTGGCAGCCTCCATAGCTATGTGAGATTGTTCCGTAAAATATATGATACAATGAATAAAATAACTTTGCCTTTCTCTCCCTCATATATATATGGAGCGAGATCTCTCTATATATATGATGTATATAGACACATAAATAAAATAGGATATGTGTACACACACACACACAATTTGTCCTGTTTCTCTGGAGAACACTAACAACACAGTAGGTTTGTTAAATTTAATGGTATGCACAAAGCAATTTGGAAAAGATTTTAGATGCAATGCAGAATTAAACAAAAGAATAAATGTGCCGATGCCGTTGGGTCCTCACTGCGGAGGAAGGGCCATCGAAATAGGGGATGGCGCAAGACTAGAAGAAGCTCTGCAAGACCGGATGGGAACTGGAGGTGGGGTGCAAACTCAGGATTTCTAACGTACGTACACGGATATACATGTTTATGTGCTATGCGTGTACATCCGTGCACGTATAGATGTACACACGTGCTTACATCTCCTAGCTCTGCCTGCCGAAAGCACACAAAGCAAAGACACCCCAATGGCAGTGAGCACACCTAGTGTCCACATGTGGTCTCGAATATTCCCCACGTTCAGACTGCTCAGAGAAATGACAAGTTCCCAGGCTGGAACAGTGCAGGTGCGGGATGAGCCTGGAAAATCCTGTTAGGCCAGAAAGTAAAGAAGTGCGCACAGAAAACTACAGGGCATGCGACAAGGACTTGGGAGACAGCTTGGAGGGGTTCCACTGACCAAATCGGGTACAATTGAAATGCCAGCACCATAATAAATTTTAAGCCATGGAATAATGGAAATCTATGAACCCATGCTGATGAGAAAAAAGATAAATAAGTAGTGGAGATGAAGTGGAAGATTGGAAAATTCCACTAAAGTGGAATTCTTAGAAATTCCACTACCGGGCTTTCTCTCCCTTGCAATCCTTACCTGGGCCCCCTCCTCCCCTGGGACCTTCCTCCCCTTCCCCCCGACCCCCGCACCCCACAGCTGCCTCTTTCATAAATCACCTGTAGCAATTAGCGTACCAGGCTGTAAAGTAGCTCAGGACCCTGCCTCGCTAAAGTTAACCCTGTTGCAGCCGTGCCCTCCTCCTCAAGCAGCGTGTATAAAAGCCTGCAGTGCTCTTTGTCTGGTGCTCAGAATTTGGGGAGAGCAAATTCCCCTCTGGGCCTTGCCGGCCGGCACATAAACCCGTATTGCCAAAGTCTCTGTGTGTCTCTCGGTCTGTTCCCGGTCAGCCCTGCTGTAACGGAGAAGCGAGGGCTCTCGCTTGCAGCGGGATGCTGAGGCCGGCTGCTCAGTG
>CAUYSK010035584.1:0-20637 GCA_963575035.1 Avahi laniger
GTGCCTGTAGTCCCAGCTACTCAGGAGGCTGAGGCAGGAGGATCACTTGAGCCCAGTAGTTTGAGGTTGCTGTGAGCTATGCTGACACCACTGCACTCTTGACGGGGGAATTTTGTTTGTTCATGTCTCAAAAAAAAAAAAAAAAAAAAAAAACCAAACAAACCCAGAGGCAAGACAGATTGAAAATGAAAGGATAGGAAATGACATAGCAGCCAGATACTATCCAAAAATAATCTGTATTTTTTGTATAAAAATGAGGCAAAATAAAACTAAAAGCATTAATGGAGATATATAATGCAGGCACTAAATAATAAAAGGTACAGTTCTCCAGAGAATATAGAATGACGTTTTATGCACCTAACAACCTTGAAATGTGGTCAAGGATGAGAAAAAGCTTCAAATTGGATCTTCGAATGTCAAAATTACTAAAATTGTTTTAGTAGATTCATGTAAAACTGCTCACTAAGTATGTAAGACAGTATACATTGTTTTTATGCACACATTTAATATCTGCAGATATTGCAGATATTGACAAACACCCGGTTGAAAAGGAAGTCTCAACAAATTTCAGAGCATCACTGTCATATACATCATCCTCGTTGACCACAAAGCGATTCAATTAGAATGTAATTATTGATATATTTGAATTTTCACCTATGATTTTATTTTTTGTTTTACCTTTGTGAGTTCTGTTTTTTGTTTCTCTTTCACTTCTTGTGCCTACTGTTTACTTTTCAGAGCCCTGAAGTAGCTGCTCCATACATTCTCTCCAGGTTTTATTGCCGTGTTCACCGGGAAAGACAGGGTGGAGTGCTTGCTTTATCTTACTTGGAACTGGGACCTATTAACATTTTGGTATACAACCTCTTAAGAGACTTTTTTCTTTCTGTACACACACACACACACACAAACTTTTTTGCTTTTGTAATCCGAATTTTTTATTTACTGTTATGCCAGAAACATGCTTCCATGTCATTAATAGTTTTTCCAGTGCCATTTTAATCACTGTCATGTATTCCATTGTATAACTACTCTGCGGTTTACTTAGCCAGCACCTTTTTGTTTGATATCTAGGTTTGTCATTTTCAGTTTTGTAGAATGCTTTAACAAACACACTGGTAGGTTAAATACTTGCATGCACCTTTGTTTATTTCCTCAGGGGAAATTCTTACTAATTTGTAGAATCAAAATTCACGAGTAATTTTAAGGTTTTGGGCATGTCCAAATTACTGTGTGAAATGTTTGTAACAATACTTTCTTCCAAACACATTTTTTTGAATGTGTGTTGTTTTTTATTGTTAAAAAACATTATTTTCAAACCTTATAGATGGAAAGTGCTATCTCATACATTTTATTGCTAGTTGGTATTACCATTTTTACCATTTTCTTTTCATCACTCTGTTGCATAGGAAAGCTAATTTTTATATTTTGTTAGCTAGTCAATATTCAGTATTTTTGATTGTTTCTTTTGGATTTTCTATATAAAAATACTGTCATCTTTGTGAAATGATGATTTTGTATCTTCCTTATCAATACGTCTCTTTTTTCCCCTTATTTAGTTGTCTAGAACTTCTGTGACCATCTTAAATAATAATACTGATAGTATTCTCAACTCACATTTTCCTTAGCTCCTACATTAATTGCCCTAAGTTATCATCTAATCAATAAAATCTGATGAATGCTTTTGATTCATGTTTTTGTTGGACCTGTCTACAGCATTGACAATAAAGATTCGTTATTCTTAGCCTTTTTAAACAAATTTTTATTTTGAAATAATTTCAGCCTTCTAAGAAAGGCAAGAACATTATAAAGAATTGAGCATGAATTGCCTATATGATGCCACATAACACTTGAATGAATTATTTTATACCAAAAACTTGACTAAGATGTCTTTATGTACTGTAACCAAGTCATCAACCATGAAATTTCTGATTATGAGCAACTTTGGCTTCCCAGTGACCACATCAGGATGAATCAATTGCAGGTGGTGTCTCTTTGTTAACTAAAATTATTTGATATATGCCGTTTAAGAATATCAGAGAAATAAGACACAATCTTTTCCCTCTAGGATTTCATATTTTATTAGAGAGGATAAGCATACTTACACATAAACAAAGGATGAGTAGTAACATAAGCTCAAGAAAAGTGGTAGAGGTAGTTCTCCTTAATGTTGATGTGTAGGGTGGGGGACAGTTATACTGGGCCTGAACAATAAGGGAGAATGGACAGAAAATATTCTAAACGAGAGGAAGAAAATGAACAAAGTTAGTGAAAATTCATAGTATTTTCACCTGGTCCTGTGGGTGTAGATGTATGTATTTGGAAGAGGGAGTTTGGTGGGTGGGGGAGAGTAAATAAGAAGAATTTCTGGAAAAGCCGACCAGTAACAGACTGTTTTAGAGCCATCTAATATTACGTCTTGTAGGTTCTTATCCACAGAGTGACCTTCCATTTTCATATGTTTATGCAGTAGATGTGGATTTTTATTATGCTGTTTGAACAAATATACTCCTAGAGAGTCTCTAATTATGGAATGATGAGTGTTATTAGATCTGTGTGACACTGTCTTGTAGTTTGCTTAGAACCAAGTGAAGAGGGGTGATAGAGATAGTGTATCATTTATTCCATTGATAAATTCCTGTTACTTAGGCATTGCATTTTTAATAAGGAAACACAAATAGTGTTCTAGAGAAGTAATTCCTTAGGTATTTGATTCCTTTACTGTGGTGAATTGGCTCATTTATCTCAATTTGTATGTTAGTTATATAATGTGAATGTAAGAGAAAGTGTTAAAAAATAGATGAAAAATCCCTCAGTAGTGTTCTGTATTAAAATACATATTATATTATTTTTGTGTTGCTTCCTATTACATATTTTCTCTAGTGCTATCTTTAGTCTTGTTTTGAAGATAATAAAAACTGATGAACTCTTAAGTGGTTTTATGAGTTCTCTATCGATGACAGGTTTTTGAGAAATATGAAAACCAATATTAGTCATGCTTACTTGACTTCTTAGAAATATTTATTTTTATTTTTATCATCTGTGTTGAGTAATGAGTATGGGGTAATGTACAAAGGTTGAAAATTTTGATACTTAAAAATTTCTTTTGGAAGTCTAATTTGTTAAGAAATATTTTAGCATATACTCTTATTAAAGAGTATTTGTTACTTTAAATCTATTAATATTTTGTATGCTAATTTTATAGCATATGATAATTGGTACTGTAAAAACTGCTAATAGTTTCCATATAGGAGAAAACCTTGAATCTAAGTTGTGTTACATTTCTTTTCTATTTGCATCGTTGGGAATACATGAAGGAGTTTTGCAACAGGTTATGGTTGAATAGGTTTAAATAAACTTTCTCCCAGCAGGCTTTAATGTAGATGTTAACAATGTCAGTTGCTGACAAAAGTTGATTCTGTTTTGTCCGGTAAAGTTCTGGTTTAAAGAATACAAGCATATTGTTGTTTCATGAAATTGATAAAATTTTAATTACCCTTTAAATAGTATTTTTTAATAGTGGAAATACATTACCTTTTAAATAGCTTTTTTTTTTTTTTTTTGAGACAGTGTCTCACTTTGTTGCCCTGGCTAGAGTGAGTGCCGTGGCGTCAGCCTAGCTCACAGCAACCTCAGACTCCTGGGCTCAAGCGATCCTACTGCCTCAGCCTCCCTAGTAGCTGGGACTACAGACATGTGCCACCATGCCCGGCTAATTTTTTCTATATATTTTTAGCTGTCCAATTAATTTCTTTCTATTTTTGGTAGAGACAAGGTCTCGCTCAGGCTGGTCTCGAACTCCTGAGCTCAAACAATCCGCCCGCCTCGGCCTCCCAGAGTGCTGGGATTACAGGCGTGAGCCACCACGCCCGGCCTTTAAATAGCTTTTTATAGTGGAAAAGATTTATTTTTCTCCTGTGTTTTAAAATGCTTTTTGTATTTAGTTTTATTTATATTTTCAATTAAATTCCTGAATAATATATTCATATACATACGCATTTATATGAGAAACATAAGTGAGATTATGGAGTATTCCACAATAGTATGAAATTAAAACAAATTTTTTTTGGAGATTCTAAGCAAGCCATGGAGAGAAATAGAATGTTTCCTACTTTTTAAATTTTGAGTTTTTGAAAATATTATTTCTGTTTTTTATTTCCCTGTGTTCTCATTTTGCTTTTATCTAATTTCTTTCCTTCCATGTTTTTTTCTTTTTTCTGTCTTCTTCATTGCATTATTTTAAAATCTTTTTTTTTTTAACACTTTCTTTCTACATTTTCTTCTTCATTCATATTCTCTCCCCTAGTCTGTTTCAGTATTATATATTAGTGAGTACAGTTGAATTCATTGTGATGGGCATGTTTCTCCTCTCTTTTTTCCCACAGGCATAACTTTTGAATATTTTAATGGCTAAAGTAGGAAGAGATGATGGTAGCTGGTTCAAAAAGTGGCTTAAAGAAGCTCATCTTCTAATATACTATATAATCAGCATATAGTAACATTGCTTCATTTTGGAAAATGTTTATAAAATAAGCAGAAATTGGACAAATTACTTGTAGTGTAGGATAATCTTTGTATAGGATCTAGTATTTTGTTATTAAAAAAATGTCTCTGTGGTTTCTCTTAGTACATGAACACTTTGTTATATAACTTCTTGGTAATGATTTTTGTTGGTCTGGATCTGCTGCTTATTACCTGTGTCACTTTGGCAAGCTTTTAACCTATCTGAACTTTAGTTTTCTCTTTGAGAAATATGCTAAATAATACCCACCTTTCACATATATTAAGTTTAATAACATTTTAAGAAATAATTATTTATTGATATATTTGTGGCTAATTCTTTTTTTCTATTTTATAGGTTATGTACAGAGTCTGATCAGACGAGTTGTAAATAATGTAAACATTGTTATAAACAATCTCATACTAAAATATGTTGAAGATGATATTGTCCTTTCAGTCAACATCACTTCTGCAGAATGCTATACAGTAGGTGAATTATGGGATCGTGCATTCATGGATATTTCTGGTGAGTAAATGTCAAGAATAGTGTATATTTTTCTATAATCGAAACAATTGCCTTGATTCCTAACCTTTCTTTTTTTTAAGGCCAAGTAGCTCTTTGATAAATCTAATGGAATCTATATGCCTCCAGCCTAGAAAAAAATTCACATAAAGAAAATTCAATATATAGGAGGTTAACATACCCCTTAGATTAAGAAACTACATACTTGTTTTTTAATATTTTTATTCTTTCTCACCCGTCACATGCTTGTACCAAATGTGATATGGAATATGGTCATGCATTACTTAACAGTTGGGTTGAGTTCTGAGAAATGTGTCACTAGGTGATTTTGTCATTGTATAAATTACGAACATCATACAGTGTAAACCGCCTATTACACACCTAGGCTATATTGTATAGGCTGTTGCTCCTAGGCTACAAACCTATACAATATGTTACTATACTGAATACTGTAGGCAATTGTACCACAGTGGTAAGTATTCATGTATCTGAACATATCTAAGCATAGGAAAGGTATAGAAAAATACAGTATTATAATTTTATTGGACAGCCATCATATATGCAGTCCATCACTGAAGCATTGTTTTTGTGGTGCATGACAGTGCCATGGGCTGTAGCAATAAAAATTAAATTATGTTTGAATTTTTAATGTTTTTGAAGGGAAGGGAGCGTATTGCTTTTACATAGCTTGGTGATGGGAAAACAATATTTCTGATTGATTTATGTTTTAGGCTTGAGTATTCAGGAGCACATTTGGAATATTTTTATTACCCTGAAGCCTCCTTTTAACTATTACTTGCTACATTCTTCTGCTTATTGTAAAAGAGCTTTTAAGTAATAATAAAATTTTAAATACTGTTTATTTATTACTATTTAACTTACTTTGTTCTATGTGATAGGCATTGTGCTAAGCATTGAAATTATAGCTGTGAAGGAGATAGATGCTGCCTCTTAAAGTTTTTCAGGAGAGATTAATTAAATCATAATATTGGTACATGTTCTGGTAGAGTAGGAGTGGGTATTTTTGGACAAAATAATAAAGGAACTATTGTGAGCACCTTTAATTTGTGACTTACCATGTATTTGTTAAAAGTGTTGGCCCCGAGTTTGAATCCTGGGTGTCCTACTTAGTAGGTGTATGACCTTGGGTGAGTTACTATACTTCTCTTTTTCTTAGTTTCCTCATTTGTAAAATAGGGATAAAATAAGATCTTCCTTATAGAGTTATTTTATTAAATAAGTTAATGCACTGAAAGGACTTATAAAAGTGTCTTGTACATAGTGCTTAAAAAATGAGCTGCTGTTGTTATTACTTCCATCTGTTTTTTCTAATTCTCATAATAACTCTATACAACAATATCTTTATTTCTCATTCATTTAGTTATATATTCATTTATTCATCATAAATCCTAGTTAAAGGATTAAGGCAAACTGAAATTGAGACTGAACAGTATTTAACTTGCCTAGTTAAGGTATACAGCTGGGAACTAGCAGAACTAGAATACAGTTTTATGTGTTTTCCTACCTTCAGTCTTCACATTTTAAAAAAGGAGAATAATCCTGATCTCCCAGCTTTGTGAGGCATAAATAAGAGTGTATACAAAGGCCCAAGCATTACTTCTTATACATTGTTAATGCCTCCTTTTCATCCTCTGTGGAAAGAAATAATAAAAAGGCCAGAAGAATAAGCTATGGGAAATGGAGAAGAAACAGAACTGGATAATGCAGGATTGAATAAATGAATTGACATTTTAGGTGAAGAAATTTTATTTTTAATTTTAATAGATAAGTAATACAAATATTAACCTGCAAAATTGTTTATAGTGAGTTAGAAAGAATCCTGTACTGGGAGTTGGAGGATCTTGGTTTGAATTTTCCTTCCATCACTAACCAATAGTGCAACCTTGGATGAGTCATTTGTAAATGTGGATTATGTGTAAAATTTGAATCACCGCTGCTAACGTGCTAATATATTGGTGATAATCAAATGTTATCATATGAAATCCCAGGATAATGGTAGTGATAAAGATAGTGTAAAAATACTATCTTCTATTTATCAAGTGCTTATTAACTGCTAGGTCGTCTATACATCATTTACATTAGTTATCTTGTTTATTTCTTTAACCTTCTGAGGTAGAAACCGTTATTTTCCATTTTATTTTTAATGCAACATTTGATATTTACAAAGGAATTTATGTAACATTTGTTTTTTATAAAACAGTGTAACTAGCAACTTCTGTTTGAGTAACTAGAACATTAACGGTAGTTTACCCTGACCAATGTTCTTTCCCCTATCCCATACACTTGCTTCCTCCTAGACTTAACTAATCTTAAATTTTATCATTCTCTTCCTTAAAAGTTCTACTATGCAAAGGAATGAAGTACTGAAACATGATGCAACATGATGGGTCTAGAAAACATGCTAAGTGAAAGAAGCCAGATACAGAAGGCCACATATGTATGATAGATTTCATTTATATGAATTGTTCGGAATAGGCAAATCTGTATAGACAGAAAGTAGATCAGTGGGTGGTTAGGGATTAGGGATTTTTTTTTATTATGGTAAATTCATACCTTTTTCAACTAATGGAAAAATTTGAAATTTATCTGCTAATAAAACTTTACTATTTAGATACATGTGCATATTCTTTGGTTTTTACTTCTTAAATCCAAATAAGAAAGAAAAGGTTGAATTATTTAGTAATTGCCAAGATATACTCAGAAATAGTATTATCATAGAGTAATCTAAAACATATTTTATTGTTTGTAGATCCCATGTCAATAGCTCGTGGGTAGCTACTAATTTAAAATCATTGCTTGAGTAGATTGGGCCTAATATTTACCTAGGAATTGCTTAACAGTTAGGAATAAAATTACTCATTTGTTAAAGGTTTTATTTGATAGTTTTATACCTTGCCACTGTTTTATTTTTATTTCTTTGAAAATAAACTGTAGACTGTTATTGGTAATGTATTCATTATTTTATTGTTATAACCATGTTGTTTATTAGAATGCTTGGTAATGATGGAAATGTTTTATATCTTCACTGTCCAGCATTGTAGCCACTATGCACATGTGGCTGTTGAGCAGCTGAAATGTGGTTAGTGCAACCAAGGCCCTGATTTTTTTTTAATATTATTTTACTTAAATATAAATTTAACTAGCCACATATGGCTGGTGGCTACCATATTAGTGCAGAGTAGCAGTGAATTTTTTCATGTAAAATAAATGTTAAATGAATTATTGCTCAAAAAGTGATTTTAAATATAGATTCTTAAGAATTACATTTTTATTATCTCATTACACAAAAGAACTGTAGTGAAAATTTTCATAAATTTTGTCTTAAATTTGTTATGTGCTATGCAAATTGGGAACAAGCTAATTAGGCCTCTGATTCTTCATGCATAAAATGGGGATAATTGTGTGCTACTTCATAAGGTTGTTGGAAGATTTAAATGATGTAATAAATGAAAAGTTCTTTGCATAGAGTCTGGCATCATATAAATGCTCCATGAATCTTATTTGCTGATATTATTATTTTTATTACTATTTGTACTAATAAATAATAGTTGCCTTCCACCCTTTAAGTAAAACGTTTTTCCTTTTTACTTAAAATGATTTTCTTTTTCTTTTTTTTTTTTTTTTTAAGCAACTGATCTGGTACTGAGAAAGGTCATCAATTTTTCTGACTGCACAGTTTGTCTTGATAAACGGAATGCCAGTGGTAAAATAGAATTTTATCAGGATCCTTTATTGTACAAATGTTCCTTCAGAACTCGTCTTCATTTTACATATGATAACCTAAATTCCAAGATGCCATCTGTTATTAAAGTAGGTGTCTCTTTTTCTTGTAGTTAAGTTGCATGTCTCTGTTTTGTTTATTGGCTCTTATGCATGCCAATCGTTATTAAGAAACCGTGAAGAAATTAACCTCATGTTTAGCTAGGAACCAGGTATAAAAAAGAATAAAAGAAAAATAAGAAAAAAAAAGGAAAAAAGAGAAATTAACCTCATAAATATACATGCCATTTGTTTTTATAAAAAGTTTTATTTAAATTATGATTTTTATGTTACATTATTTATGTTTATTACTTTTTGTGTACTATGTTCTAGTAGAGATATTTTGGGGACAACTTTTTTTTTCTGTAACTGTAATTTCCTTTTTAGTTTATCCAGCTGTTTATTAGTGTTTTCTCTCTTCAAGTAAGCAGAGGAAATCATATAAAAATATATATACCCACAGTGGACTAAATATTAATAATCTGTATTTCAATCCTTATAATATGCTCAGTGTGAACTAATAACTGCAGTTATTTTCTCTTCTCTTTCTTAGACAACTTTGTAAGGCTTGATATACTAACCTAATACTTTAAGTTTATTGCTTCAAGAAGTTTTAACTTTGATCTGTGGTTCTGAAATGTAATTAAAGTTCAGAGTGTGGGAATTATTCAGAACATGTGTTTTGATACATGTAAAAATTTGTTTTCCAAGGTAGCGTATACATTTTCAATGTGTATAGTTAGTATCTAAATGTAAATCCTGTTGTCTTTTGTTACTTAACAGTTTTCTAAATGTTGTCTGTCAATATCTTAGAAAAGAAATTCCCATGGTGGTTTGTGATCCTGTTAAACTAAGTTTTAATGTGGAATAAATTTTTGTTGTTGAATTACCTATCTCTTGACTACCAAAGTTCTGTGATAGAAAAGCTAGACTTACGAGTCTGAGCACTGGTATTGACTATTGTGTCTATTTGAGTATGACTGTATAAAAATTAGTTTTGTTTATGTTACATTATGTTTTATTAAAGCATATAACACTTTGTATTTTTTGTAAACTTACCATACTTAAATTATATTTATACATGAAATTTACCTGTTTTTTTTCCCCGTAGTAGTACTCAGTCATCTATGTTTTACTTTTTTTCCCCACAGTGTGTAATGCAAGTTGATTTGTTTAAATTCTGTTACTTTTTCCTTCTATTTTTGAGTTAGCTTCTTTGGCAAAGATAAGAATGGAAAATAAACTCAATAGTATTAATGTCTCTGTCTCAGAGAAAAGGATTTACTTTCTTTAGCCTTGGATCGACTAGTGAAGTTGGGGAATGTGAAAGTAAATTCAAGATATATTGAAATCAAGTAATGGATATATAGGAACTTTACCGTATAAAATAATCTTATTCATCATTAGTGCAAATTTAATTGTCCATTCTAAGATGTGGCTAAATTAGAGGAAAGTAAAAATAAATGAACTTGAAGAAAAATTTAGTGTTGGCATGTAAGTAAATTTTCTCAAAATTGAATTGCCATGACATTTCATTGTAAAAAATCCTTTAACATAAATAAGCTTGTTGATATGTGGTTTTTACTCTGTTAATCACTGTAAATGAGATGCCATTCTCTTTTGCTCACATGAAATTAATTTTTGAGTTTTTTTTATTAATACTTATATTGTAAGATTTGCTGTTTTGGTTTAGACCCATCATTCTTCCAACTCCTAGTCTTAGGAAATACATGTTATTAATAAATAGATGTGGTTTACTTTATTGATCACCTCAAAGACAGGAGGCTTTCCAATATGTTCCAGATACCCTAATTATTTTTTTAAACCTTTCACTTATGTTTGTTTAAGCGGCTCTTGAATTTATTTATATTTTTGGTAGGCTTTTTATTATTTTTAATTTTTTTGTGTGAAACAAATTTGTCCTAGAGTTTATGACATTTGTAGATACAGGTCATATGGGTACATAATTCATTTAACATTTCTATTTTTGGAAACTCACTTTGCAGTTTTTCAGAAGAATGAAATGAAATTCTACACAAAATCTTTGACCGCATCTCTGATTAATTCATTGTGAAAGATTTCTATAATTTCACATATCTTATGAATGGGTTTAAACTTTTTTAAGGCCTGTGATCTATATTACCAGATTGTTGCCAGAAAGATTTGCCTCCCATGAACATTAAGGGGAGTGCTTGTGTTCTACTCTTGCTATCCTTAAGTGTGATCACATTTTAAAAATTGCCAACTTGCTGAACAACAAATAATGTATAATTTAATATTGATTTATTAGTGAAATTAGATTTTTGAAAATATGTTCACTGGCCATTTGCTTGTTCCTTGAATTATCCATTCTTGTTCTTTATCCATTTTACTATCGAGGATTATTTTCTTATTGATTTAAAAAAATTTTTTTTTAAACATATGTAGTTTGTATATATGTGTGTGTGTGTGTATTTGTATATATATTTGATAGGTTCTTTCTTATTGGTTTTACTTACTGCTTATCACAGGAGCTATGGGTGCGATGCAATATTTAAAAGGATGTGACAAAGAAATCTCAAATTAAGAAAACCTTGGGGCTGGGCGCGGTGGCTCACACCTGTAATCCTAGCACTCTGGGAGGCTGAGGCGGGCGGATTGTTTGAGCTCAGGAGTTCGAAACCAGCCTGAGCAAGAGCGAGACCCCGTCTCTACTAAAAAATAGAAAGAAATTAATCGGACAACTAAAAATATATAGAAAAAATTAGCTGGGCATGGTGGCGCATGTCTGTAGTCCCAGCTACTTGGGAGACTGAGGCAGAGGGATCTTGAGCCCAGAAATTTGAGATTGCTGTGAGCTAGGCTGACGCCATGACACTCTAGCCCAGGCAACACAGTGAGACTCTGTCTCAAAACAAAACAAAACAAAACAAAACAAAAAAACAACAAAAAAAAGAAAACCTTGGTAGGGCTGCATAGCTGCATACTCCTTTTCTGTGCATCCCCAAACTCTATCCCCTATTTTCTTACCTCTTTATAGTTTACTCAGTGTATGACCTTTAGGTCAGTTTTAAGAAACTTGAGCTCATGTTTGAAATATGGTATTTAACACCGCTGCCCCCTATACAACTTTCTCCCCTTTTAAATACATTTATTTTTGTTCTTGGACCCCTAAAAATATGATTATCATTCTTCTTTTTCATGTTTCATAGACTCTCAAATATGTTAGTCAAAATAAACCTTTTAAGAGACTTGACTTTATAGCTTAATTAGTTTCACTCCATGTTTATACAACAGCAGGAAATCATTACACTGAAGCTGTGTTTATATTCCACTGATGTCTCTTTCTCTGTGGAGAACTTTAATTGCTATATATCCTATTTGCTAGTAATTAATTTTCTTTCTTTCTTATAATTGATTAATGTTATGAATGTTATGTTTAAATCTTATTTAAAATTTATTTGAGAAACTTATTTGAATGCATAGTTCATTTAGTTTTCCATATTTGACAATCAAAATTTTATTATTTCTATACTTTGATAGTTACAACATTAGTCTTTTCTCCACTTAACTTATGGTTTTAGGATGTATATGTATTCCTTTTGGTTAGTGAAGCTGGAAAGAACGATGAAAGTTTTACTAAACTGACATCATGAAATTTTTATTATTTTTGGTTCACAGAGATCTTTCTTTTTTTGAGGGGAGAATACTATCATACTTTTTATTTTGTATTTGGTTACATAACTTATTTTACTTCTGAAATAATTATCTGGAGCTCTAATGTGAATATATATTCTCATTATTAATTCTATTTGTACCTACATCATTTGGCTTACTATATAGTTTCTATCTACAGTTAATTGATCATCATAGCAAAATTTATTTAATTCCTGTTATTTTAGAGTAAATATTATTTTGACTTAAATATTAGAAATGTTTGGGGTATTTCATTTTAAGACTTAAAATTTCACTGATTATCTTAAAAGGTATTCCCTTTAAATATGCTTTCTTTGATTGTTTTTGATTTTCAAAATACAGATTCATACTTTAGTAGAGAGCTTGAAACTTTCTATCACAGATCAACAGCTGCCTATGTTTATTCGTATAATGCAACTTGGCATTGCTCTTTACTATGGAGAAATAGGCAATTTTAAAGATGGAGAAATGGAAGACTCTACCTGTCACAATAAAGATATGTTAGGAAACATTACAGGTAAGTATAACAAAAACTTTATAATTATTGTTCTTATAAAGTGCTTTCACCAGTGGGAAACTTGAAAAAACAGATTGAGTTTTACAGTGTTCTAATATTGTTGGCAATTTTTCTGCCAGGGCTCACCAAGAGTTATTTAATTAATTGAGTTATTTCAGTACTATTAATTAAGGAAATGTTGTATGCTTCATTGAAGGATATGTGACATGGGAAAATACAGAGAAATAAAATCTGAAGGTAAAATGAAGGAGACATGTGAACAGTTTAGTTATGATGTATGGCAGAATGGTAGAACGTTTGATAAATAGAGATGTGAGTGATCTGACATAGAAAAATGAAAGGAATGATTGATTTTGATTTGGTTTGGGGCCTGAGATTGAGAAAGGTTTAAGATAATTAATTTCCATAGCTAGGCCCTAAGAAGGGCATTCAAAACTTAGAGACAAATAATTAAAAAATGGGCAAATAGACATTTCTCCAGAGAAGAGAAATGAATGGCCAGCAAGCACGTGAAGATACTCAACATCAATAGCCATGAAGGGAGTGCAAATCAAAACCTCACTGAGATACCACTTGACAGCCACTGGGATGACTATAGTAAAAAAGACACATCATAACAGGTGTTGGTGAGAATATGGAGAAATTAGAACCCATATATGCTTCTTCTGGGAATGTAAATTGTATAGCTACTTTGGAAAACAATCTGGCAGTTCTTCAAAAAGTTGAACATAGCGTTACCATATGACCCAGCAATTCTACTCCTAGGTATATATCAAGAGAATTGATGATATATGTCCACGTAAAAACTTATGGAAGCATTATTCTTAATAGCCAAAAACTGGAAACAACATAAATGTCTATCAGCTGATGAATGGATAAATAAATTATGGTATATTATTCAACCATACAAAGGAATGAAATACTGACATACGCGACAACATGGATGAACCTTGAAAACATTAAGTGAAAGCCAGGCAACAAAAAAGAACACATGTATGATTCCATTTGAAATGTCCAGAATAGACAATTCTGTAGAGGCAGAAAATATATTTGTAACCTGGGGCTGGAGGGGAGAGAAAATGACTATAAAGAGGTAACTTCCTATTGGGGGTGATAAAAATGTTCTAAAATTAGATAGTGGTGGTGGTCACACAACTCGAGACTATAATAAAAACCAGACTGGGTGCGGTTGCTCATGCTTGTAATCCCAGCACTTTGGGACAGTGGGGTGGGAGGATTGCTTGAGCCCATGAGTTCAAGACCAGCCTGGGCAACAGAGTGAAACCCTGTCTCTGCATAAAATAAGAAAAATTAGCGAGGCATTGTGGTATGCACCTGTAGTCCCAGCTACTCAGGAAGCTGAGGCAGGAGGATCACTTGAGCCCAGGAGTTTGAGGAGTAACAGAATGAGATCCCATGACAAACAAACAAACACATACATACATACATACCACTGAGTTGTGCACTTTTAAAGTGAATTTTATGCTCTTTAAATTTTATCTCATCAAAAAAACCTTATTACCTTGAAAAAACTGTAGGGAACAACATTAATAAGGGTATATAGATATAAAACATACCTCCATTTCACACTACACAGTGAATTTTTGTTAGACAATGAGCAGAAACAATGTCTAATACCTTGAACAAAACTAACACATACAGATAATCAGTTCATTTTTTTCCTAACATGACAAATTTCAAATATATATAAAAGTTAAAAGAGTTATTATACTGTGGACACTCACATGCTCATCATTTAGATTCTACCATTAATATTTTGTTATATTTGCTTCATCACATATCTTTCCATCTAATGTTCCTTTCTCTATTTATCAGTATAAATTATCAATATAAATTTTTGATGCCTTTCAAGGACATTAGTACACTTCCCCCCAGACCTCAGCTGCGTATTGTTAACTAGAGTTTATATTTACTAATGTTTTTAAAAAAATTATTTGAAGGTTAAATTTATAAAATGAATTGTATAAATCTCCGGCCCCTCCCCCCCACGCCGGCCAAAGCTAAGAAGATAGAAATCTTAAATATAGTAGTCAGCGAGTTTTGAGAACTGTAAACATCTGTATGATGTAAAACATCATCAAGAGATAGGTCATTAAGATCTCAGAAAATTCCTTATGTCTCTTTCTAATCATTCCTCACCTCCCTGCCTGCCCACATACACTCAGGAAAACACTGTCCTAGAGTTTTTAAAAATGATAGATTAGTTTTGCCAATTCTAGAATTTGATTTAGATGGAATGTGTACTCTCTTGTGGAGGTTTCTTTCATTAAGTATAATATTTTGGGGATTCATCTATATTGTTGCATTTAGCAATCATTCTTTCCTTTTTTTTTCCTAGGTATGTTGTATGAACATACTGTAGTTTATTTAACCATTCACCTATTGATGGATACTTGGGCTGATTCTAGTTTTTGGCTGTCTTAAATAAAGATTTCACAGATATTTTTATGCAGATTTCATATAGGCATATACTATTCTTAGGTAAATATTTAAGAATGAAATTACATGTTTACTTATTAAAGAAACAAGACCTTTTCTGAAAAGTGTACCTTTTTATATTTCCGTCAGCAATGTATGTGAGTTCCAGTTGCTTTACATCCTTGCCAACATTTGGTGTTGTCAGTATTTTCTTACTTTTTTGCCATACTGATGAATGTATTGTGGTATCTCATCTTAATTTGCATTGTTCTGATGAGTAATTATTTTGAACTTTTTTATGTGGTTATTGACCTTTAATATGTCTGCCTTTGTGAAGTCTATGTTAAATGTCCATTTAAAAACGTTTTCTGTGTTTATAATATTGATTTCTGGGACTTTTTTTTATATTCTGAGTTCAAGTCCGTTGTCATATATGTTTTGGGAATTTTTCTTTTTGCCAGTTTGTGTGACTTGCCTATTCCTTTTTTTTTTTTAAGTGTGTACTTAGGATGGATAGCTATTCATGTTTTAATAGATTTCTTTTGAGCGGAAGTTTTACATTTTGATGAACTGTAACTTTCAGATTTTTCTTTTATAACTGTTGCTTTCTGTATAAGAAGGTGACTAGCTTTTTCTTGTATGTTAAGAGAGAGAAAAAGCAGTGCTGCTATTTGCTTCCAGAGGCATCTGAGTTAATTTTCTCATCTGTTTAAAGCAGGGATCCCTAACCCTTTTTTTGTGTGTGCCATGGATTCTTTTGACACTCTGCCCAAGCCTATGAACCTCTTCTCAGGTGTATTTTATTATATTTTATTTTGTTTTGTTTTATATTAATTTTTTTTAGAGACAGAGTCTCACTCTGTCACCTAAACTGGAGTGCAATGGTACCGTAATAGCTGAGTGCAGCCTTGGATTCCTGGGCTCAAGTGATCCACCTACCTCAGTCTCTTGAGTAGCTAATACTACAGGAATGTGCCACCACATCTGGTTATTTTTTATTTTTTAATTTTTTTGTAAAGATGCGGTCTTGCTAAGTTGCCTAGGCTGGTCTCCTTCTCCTGGCTTCAAGTGATCCTCCTGCCTCAGCTTCCCAAAGTTCTGGTATTACAGGTGTCATCCCCTGTGCCTGACCTCTTGGGTTTTAAGTAACTTGATTATGATGTGCTTCAGTATAATTTCTTCTTGTTACTTGTGCTTGGAGTTCATTGAAGTTTTTAGATCTGTGGCTTATAGTTTTCATCTAGATGTGGAAAAATTTTGGCCATTGTTTCTTCAAACATATTTTTCAGTTTCCTTCTCTGTATTTAGGCTGCCTGGTGGTTGACAGAGCTCTCTGATGCTCCATTAATTTTTTTTCCCTTTTTTTCTGAGTTTCATTTTATGTAGCTTCTATTCTGTTCAAGTTAACTAATCTTCTGCTTTGTCTGTCTGTTATTAATACCATCTAGTGTAAATTTCATCTCAGATACTGTATTTGTCATCTCTAGTTCAATTTGGGTCTTTTATATTTCATGTCTTAACCTGTTTGTGCTTTCTTGAACATTTTATATAGCTGTTTTAATGTTCTTGTTTGCTAATGCTATGATCTGTGTCATTTCTGGATCTATTTCTATTGGTCGACTTTTTTCTTCATTATGGGCTATATTTTTTTTGCTTCTTTGCATGTCTGATAATTTTTAACTGGATGCTAGATATTGTCAATTTTATCTTGTTGGGTGCTGGATATTTTGGTGTTGCAACAAGCATTTAAGTTACTTGGAAACAATTTAATTCATTTGAGCCTTGCTTTTAGGTTTGTTAGATGAGATCAGAATACCCATTAGACTCAATTTTGTCTGCTTAGTGAGACAATTACTCTTTGGAGTACTCTGCCCTAATGCCCTCTGAACTAAAAGGTTTTTGCTTTCTATCTGGTGAAAGCAAAAGTTATTCCCAATTCTATATGAGCCCTGGGGATTGTTCTCTTTGCTCCTTTCTGGTGGTTCTTTTCATAGCCTTAGGTAGTTTTCTTACCCACATGTGGTACTTAGTACTCAGCTGAATGAACACTGGAGGAGGACCCTCTGCCGATCTCAGGGGCTCTCTGAGAAGTTTTCTGGTTTGGTGCTCTGGTACCTTACAAACTCTAGCCCTCTTGGTCTCCCTGGACTTCCTATGTTGTCTTTTCATTTAAGAGAGACTGTTACTCGGCTTGGATTTCCCTTTCGCTCGCTGTGGCTTAGAAACTCATTGCAGGCAATAAGGTGGGGCAATCGCAGAGCTCATTTCTCTTGTTTCCCGTCTGTCAGGAGTCACTGACCTTTATTTCCTGATACTCAGTATTTGAAAACCCATTATTTCATATATTTTGTCTTTTTTTTTTCACATGGTAGGGTGAATTCTCTCTCTGTTACTCAATTTTGGCTACATGCAGACTCTCTGAATGTTTTAAATGCTTAAAGTAAATATATTGGATTACAAAAGAAACTAATTGTATTGAAATACAACTGTATTTAAGAAATGATAATATAGTAATATTATGTGCTTCTCTGTCAACACATTAAATATCAAGATATATATAGCAGGAAGTCTAATAGCTATCATGCTTTCAAAGTAGTAATGAGTATGAATGATATTTTGAGATAGTTTCACAACTGTTGATATGCAATTATGTGTCACTTAACGATGGATTTATGTTCTGAGAAATGCATCATTAGGTGATTTCGTTGTTGTGCAAACATCATAGAGTATGCTTACACAAACCTGAATGGTTTTGCCTAGAACACACCTAGGCTATATGGTATAGCATATTGCTCCTAGGCTACAAACCTGCTCGCTATGTTATTGTACTGAATACTGTATACCACATTGTACCACAATGGTAAGTATTTGTGTATCTAAACATATCTAAGCATAGAAAAGGTATAATAAAAATATGATTTATTAAAAGATAAAAAATGGTACTCCTGTATAGGGCATTTGCCATGAATGGAACTTAAAGGAGTGGAAGCTGCACTGGGTGAGTTAGTGAGTGAAAAGTGAATGTGAAGGCCTAGGACATTACTGTACACAACTGTGGACTTTATAACACTATACACTTAGTCTACACTAAATTTATAAAAACATTTTTCTGTCTTTAATAATAAATTAGCTTACTGTACCTTTTTACTGTATAAACTTATATTTTTAACTTTTTGACTTTTATTGTAACAATTAGCTTAAAACACATCATATAGCTATACAAAAATACTTTATATTCTTATTCTCTAAGTTTTTTTCTATTTTAAGTGTTTTTAGAACTTTTCAAATTTTTTGGTTGAATACTAAGGCACAAACCCACACATTAGTCTAGGCCTACGCAGAGTCAGGATCATCAATAACACTGTCTTCCATCTTCGTGTCTTATGCCACCGGAAGTCTTTCAGGAGCAATAACATTCAGAAAACTCCTTATCCTATAGTAACGATGCCTTTTTTTTTGAATACCTCCTAAACGATCTGCCTGTGGCTATTTTACATTATAGTTAACTGTGTTTTATAAGTAGAAGGAGTATACTCTAATATAATGATAAAAAGTATACTATAGTAAATATATAGACAAGTAACAGTTATTTATTATGATTTTCAAGTATTATATACTATACATGCTTATATGTGCTATACTTTTATGTGACTGGAAGTGCAATAGGTTTGTTTACACCAGCATCACCACAAACGTAAGTAAATGCATGGCACTATGACATTATGATAATTGTGATGTCGCTATTTGGAAAGAATTTGTTAGCTTCATTATAATTTTATGGGAGTGCTGTCGTATATGTGGTTTGTCATTGACTGAAACCTTGTTATGCAGTGCATGTTTTATCTGTGTTAGAGTCACAGGTACTGCTAACACAACTGTGGTTTGTTACTTGAATTCATTTTTAAAAACGCTATGTTTTATTTAATACTGTATATATTTTCCTGTTGAAATTCATGGAATTCTTGAATTGTATCAACAGGCCCCAGATTAAGATGCACTGTTCCAAAGAAAAAGAGCATTTTAGGAAATTCTGATGAGATATCAGAGAGATGCTTTTCTTTTCTGTGCCCTAATTTATTCTTTTTATAAGGCAGTGAACAAAGATTCAGAACTGAAAAAGTATCTTTCACCAAAATCCTTCCTATATTTTACTCAAGATAATATTGAGTAAAAATTATAGTGGCTGATTTTTCAGATCTCTTAGTAGTTTCTTTCTTTTGCTTATAAAGCTCAAGCAGTGGATACTGCTTCTGTTTTAATGGATTAGATGAGAGATCTAGAGTCCAGCTCTGTGGATTCAAACTTGTTAACTGTTCCTTGAGTTGAGGTGACTTTATTTCTCCTTTTAAACCAGATGATATTCAGTGATCATGTTCATTTTGACATCTTAATAGGGATGATTTATAACAGGCTTTATTTATTTCTCAGTAGAAACTTATATAATATTTATCGTTGAACAGAAAGATTTAAAGATTATGCCAAACATTGTCTGGATTTGTAACTTTTATAATTTATTTATTTATTTTTATTTTTTGAGACAGAGTCTCACTCTGTTGCCCGGGCTAGAATGCAGTGGCGTCAGCCTAGCTCACAGCAACCTCAAACTCCTGGGCTCAAGCAGTCCTCCTGCCTCAGCTTCCGAGTAGCTGGGACTACAGGCATGCACCACCATGCCCGGCTAATTTTTTTATGTAAATATTTTTAGTTGTCCAGCTAATTTTTTTTCTATTTTTAGTAGAGACCGTGTCTTGCTCTTGCTCAGGCTGGTCTCGAACTCCTGAGCTTAAACGATCTGCCCACCTCGGCCTCCCAGAGTGCTAGGATTACAGGCATGAGCCAGCACGCCCGGCCTGTGATTTATTTTGAAGTGCATCTAAGGCCTCTTTTTTTTTTTTTTTTTTTTGAGACAGAGTCTCACTCTCTTGCCTGGGGCGAGTACCCTGGCGTCAGCCTAGCTCACAGCAACCTCAAACTCCTGGGCTCAAGCGATCCTACTGTCTCAGCCTCCTGAGTAGCTGGGACTACAGGCATGCGCCACCATGCCCGGCTAATTTCTTCTATATATATTTTTAGCTGTCCAATTAATTTCTTTCTATTTTTTTGGTAGAGGTGGGGTCTCACTCTTGCTCAGGCTGGTCTCGAGCTCAGAATGATCCACCCACCTCGGCCTCCCAGAGAGCTAGGATTACAGGCGTGAGCCACC
>CAUYSK010035585.1:0-14131 GCA_963575035.1 Avahi laniger
CTGTAGTCCCAGCTTCTTGGGAGGCTGAGGCAGTAGGATCGCTTGAGCCCAGGAGTTTGAGGTTGCTGTGAGCTAGGCTGACGCCACGGCACTCGCCCCAGGCAAGAAAGTGAGACTCTGTCTCAAAAAAAAAAAAAAAAAACTGTCTCTTTTTTTTAATGTGGTGTAAAGCTGTGGTCCCTAACCCCTGGGCCATGGACTGGTACCAGTCCACGGCCTGTTAGGAACCAGGCCGCACAGCAGGAGGTGAGTGGCAGGTTATCAGGGAAGCTTCATCTGTATTTACAGCTGCTCCCTATCACTCACACCACCGCATAAGCTCCGCCTCCTATGGGATCAACCGAGGCATTAGATTCTCATAGGAGCATGAACCCACCTGTAAACTGCACCTGTGAGGGATCTAGAGTGCACGTTCCTTATGAGATTCTAATGCCTGATGATCTGAGGTGGAGCTGAGGCTGTGATGCTAGTGCTGGGGAGGGGCTGCAAATACAGACTATCATTAGCAGAGAGGTTTGACTGCATAGAGACTATAATAAATCAATTGCTTGCAGACTCATATCAAAACCCTATTAGAGGCTGGGCACGGAGGCTCGCACCTGTAATCTCAGCACTCTGAGGGGCCAAGGCAGGAGGATCACTTGAGGTCAGGGGTTCGACACCAGCCTGAGCAAGAGTGAGACGGAGTCTCTACTAAAAATAGAAAAAATTAGCCAGGTGCGGTGGCACAATAAATGTAATGTGCTTGAATCATCCTGAAACCATACTGCCACCACCACCCCCGTCCACGGAAATATTGTCTTCAATGAAAACGGTCCCTGGTGCTGAAAAGATTGGGGACCACCAGTGTAAAGGGTTTAACTGCCATCACCAAGTACTACATAAATAATACCTAAATTTAGTGTTCTGGCTATAAGAATTTATATGACTGCCTCAGCTCCAAATGTTTAGCTAGACCAATTTCAATGTACATGATTAGGGTAACAATTGTTTTACATACATGCCCAAACCACAATTCATAATTTTACTCCTTCTATTAATACTAATTTCTGAGCAGTGTCCTGCCTCATCTATAAGTGGGATATAAGTAAGATTTACGAAGATGATATAAAGGTAGCACACTGGAATTCCACAACTGGAGCATATTAAGTCATTTCTTGTAAGCTAATATTTTTTCCAACATTCACAATACAGATTTATAAAAAGCGAAAATCATTTTGCCAAGTTAGACTTCTTGCCTCTTGGTCTAATAATTGGTCCCTCTTCAACCCCAGCCCTTTTCTCCTGTTCTTTCTCTGCCAGGAAAACCCTCCTGACTCATCTCTGCCTGTCTATGTCCATCACTTCCTTGGAGACCTGGCTCAAGATTCAGCTCCTCCCTGGCTAACCCCATTTCCACTAACTACTTCCTAACTTTGCATTCTTTTGGCATTTATATACAGTTTGCACTCTATAACCAACAACTTGATGTTTTTCCTCCCTATAAGTTGTTTTGCATTTTTCTATCATTTCCTGAATTACAAACCAAACAGGAACAGCGTAGTCTCTTCTACACAGCCAACAATAAATGCTTCTCAAATGACTGGATCAGAAAGAAAGGTGATTGCTCAAAAATTTCTAAAGAAAGCAACTGACAATTGTTTCATTTACAATTTCATTTACCATACTCTGTCGCCTCCAACATGCATGAGTCCTTAGAGACTTAATGGTGCCTTAGTTTCATAAATTCATCATAAAAGATCCAATTTACACATTACATATTTAAGGTAAAGAATAATCCTGGCTATTCAAACCCATTTTGTAATTTACCACTTCAAGTTTCTTATAAAAAGCCTAATAGTCCTGAAACAGCACGCCTGTGAGCGGTAGGAAGCTGGCACCAGTCTTTCGCAAAAGGGGCGAAACTCTAGTTGGCAGTAAATGTTCAAACACGTGAGCCTCCAGTGAAACGAGGCTCATTAACCACACAAACTTGCTGCTTCAGCTTTCTGGCTTCCATGAAGTGCTATGATCTCCTTTGGTTACTGTTGAGAGCCAATGATGGGTTAAATTCCCATAAATTAACCAGCGTTTTGGTGGTTTGCCCAAGCACACCGCTGGCATCGGTGTGGATAGATTTTTTTTTTTTTTCCTTAATAGACCCGCCCGCCCCGGGGAGCCAGAGGTGAGTGAAGAAAGCGCCAACCCGGCACTTCTCAGCAGGCAAAAGGAGACCTACGGAGCTCGAGCCGTTCGGTCTCCGTCCAGTTCTTAGTGCCAGCTTATCGTGCGGAAGGGGGGGCTTCACACGCGACTGCTTTTTGCTAAATCTCAGCCAAGTCTTCCTTAGGGGCTGCGAGCCACACTTCGGTGGCTGCCCAACTTTTCCTGCAAAGAACATCAGTTTTTCCATACTCAAAACCCCAGAAAACGGAGTTTGGGGAGAGAGGAGGAGGAAAGGGGCTCGCCCCGCAAAGGGGGCAGGGTGGCAGAAACAAAGTGAGCGTCCGGCAAGCCCAGGCCACCCGCCCGCCCGCCCGGCCCCGCTCACCCTCCAGCAGCACCTCCTTGCCCGCGCGCTTCAGTGCCTGCACGGCCTGGTCGTGGGTGGCCTGGCGCAGGTCGGTGCCGTTCACGGACAGGATGGCGTCGCCCAGCCGCAGCGCCCGGCTCTGGTCGGCGGCCAGCCCCGGGAAGATCTTGGAGATGAGGATCGGCATCCGGTTCTCGCGGCCGCCCTTGATGCTGATGCCCAGGCCGCCCGCCTCCTGTTTCACCACTCGGACCCGGCGCACGGGCGGCGACGCGCCCGCCTCGCTTGCGGAGCCGCGCGGCGGCGCGGGCGGACTCGGGGGCCCCAGGCCGCGGCTCGGGCTCCCGGGCAGCGAGTCGCCGGCGCCGCCGCCGTTCGGGAGGCCGTTGAACGCACCCGCCGCCGGCCCCAGAGTGGGCTCAGGCTCGGCCGCGGCGGCGTCGCCCGTCAGGCTCAGGCTCTCCCCGCTGAGCTCGGCCACCACCCGGACCCAGCGCTCCCTCAGGAGCAGCTCCACCAGCCCCGCTTTGGTGGCCCGCGTCCACACCGCCATGGCCGGCCTCGCTCCCGCCGCCGCAGCTACCCTCATTCCAGTCAGGCAGCCTCGGCGCTTCCCCCTTCCCGCCCGAGGGGGCGGGCCCGGCCCCTCCCCCCCGCGGCGATTTATTATTCATGAGGGGCCACGCCCACGTTCCGGATGGGCGGGCTGAGGCCCGAAGCCGCTTCCGGGAGGTTAAGAAGTTGTCCGGTTCCTTGCAGCTCACCGGACGCGGACAGCCCGAGTGTGGTGGGCCTCCGGCTCGCATTCTCCTTCCACTGGTTCCCCACGGACCGCCGAAAAAAAACTGACTTCTACCGTGCAATTCAGAGGAGTTGCCCCGACACAGAAAGCAAAATCCGCTCGGAAAAGCACTTTGCAAGCGTGCAAGACGGTGGCACGTTCATTCTTGCATTCATTGGTTCGTTCCGTACACACTGAGCGCTCAACCATGTGCTCAGGCTCCTTTTGAGGTCCCAGAGATAAGCTGAGTAATATGTGTACCACAGCTGAGCGCTTGCGGTCTCGTAGGGAAGGAAAACGCTGAACCCACCAACTAGGTGTGATACTATGTGGTTAAGTGACATGTAGGAAAACCTCCCCCAGCAGAATAAAAAGAACAGTTGGTTGGACCTGAGGTCAGCTTCACAGAGGTGACAATGGAGAGTGCACAACTCAGAGGGAATCTGTATTAGGGTTCTCCAGAAAAACAAACCAATAGGATGCATATAGATACATAAATGTATTACAAGGGATTGGCCACAAGATTATGGAGAGTGAAAAGTCCCACCATCTGCAAACTGGAGCCCCAGGAAAGTAGATGGTGTACTTCCAACCCAAGCCCAAAGGCCTGAGAACCCGGGGAGCCAAGGGTGTAAGTCTGAGACTGAAGGCCAGAAAAGGGGTGGGGATGAGGGTATATGGTGTAAGTCCTTGTCCCAGTGCCAAGACCTGAGAACCCGAAGCGCTGAAGTCTGAAGGCAGAAGATGGATGTCCCAGCTCAAGCAGAGTGAATTCACCTTTTCTCTGCTTTTTTATTGTATTCAGGCCAACTGATTGGATGATGCCTGCCCATATTGGTGAGGGGATCTTCTTTACTCAGCCAACCACTGAAATGCTAATCTCGTCCAAAAACACTCACACAAAAATAGAAAGAAATTATCTGGACAACTAAAAATATATAGAAAAAATTAGCCGGGCATGGTGGCACATGCCTGTAGTCCCAGCTACTCGGGAGGCTGAGGCAGTAGGATTGCTTGAGCCCAGGAGTCTGAGGTTGCTGTGAGCTAGGCTGATGCCACAGCACTCACTCTAGCCTGGGCAAAAAAGTGATACTTTGTGTCAAAAAAAAAAAAAAAAAAAAAAAATCAGCAGGAATTGCAGATAACTTAAGTTTGGGGTGGATACTAGCTAAAAAATCACCATAAGAAGTCAATCGGTCTTACAGTGGTGTTGTTGGCAATAAATCCTGTAAGGTCTTCTGTTTATCATCTTGACAGTCTTTAAACACACAAATTCTACGTAAATATCAAATCAAACAGAACTTGCATTAGGCATTAATGCATCCATGATTAAAAAAACAAAATTCTTGGGTTCGGTTAAGTAGCAATCTAATAGTTATCTTTACATGAAAAAGCATATTCAGAAGGCTGTAAATAAATTATTTAAAATACAGTCATTAAATTTATACTAAATTATTTTTACTCATTTGCTTTAATTGGATAAGAAGATTGTCTTAAACTTAACCCATGAAAATCATAACTCAAAAGCATTTAGAAAAGTCAGCCATAATATCTGTTATATACTGTGAAAGCATTTTATTTGTATCTGGCAATTTGATGTCAGCATGGAATGATAGAGTGAGATATTTGAAAAAGAAGCCCTGTTGAGACAGTCTTAAAAGAGATAAAATGGGAATGGCCAAGACTGAATGGCGACTTCCCCAGCTGGATCCGAAGGTGATGCAGAGCATGTGTGTGCTAGCTGTTCTGGAAGATTATTGCTTTGCTCGAATGCTGTGCAAATTTCACCAATTTTTTTATTTTAGTTTGAGTGGGTAGATACAACTGGAGCATGCTGCTACTGCAATTCACTAAAATAGTTCTAAAGGTTGTTAAAACACATTCTTTAAGTTTTAATTTGCTACCAAATAATATCCTAGTACAGTACAATTTATGGCGTGATTTGCATTAACTCTGATCTGGTTTGACTTGCTCTGGTGGACTGCTGCGCAGGGCAGCTCCACTGCTCCTTTCTACTCATGTTGGGTAAACACTGGCTCTCTGTGCGGAAGGGAACACAGCTGGCTGTCCTCAACTCAGTCCCTGCCTCCCAAAACATGATCCCTACCTCCTCCCCACAAGAAAATGACTGAAAGCCTGTTAAAGAGTATGACGGAAAGAAACAGCCTAACAGCAGAAACTAAAATGAGAATTTAACCTACTCCCAGAATCTGAAAGGCACCTAACCTACTAACAAGACCAAAAGCGGAGAAGTTAGAATGATAATACAGCAAGGATGGGAGTGTTGTTATCTGAACTTCGCCCACCTGGAAGAAGGTGCTTTCGTCAGTCATTTGTTTCTTACAGCATCCTTGGCTCCTGGGATCCATGGTCTCTGCCAGCCAGACCTAAAGCAGTAATCTCTCTGGGGCATAAATTTGGCTTGTGGAGCCCACGGACTGCCTCACACAGAAAACTCATGAGTCAGAAATCTGGAGCATTGAGTATCAGTGAAGAATCACATCTTGGCAAATACCCACGGAGGAGACAGGGAAAGGAAAATCAATAATTGAGGTGCATTTCCAAACTTACCATATATGTGTCAATGTTTGAGAGGGTCAGAGTGCCAGGCATAAGCTAAGCTTTACTCTGTGTGAGCAGGTTACAGGGTGAAATTGAAGTGTGTGTTTAAACAAACCTACTTTCTAGTTTTGGATTTATGGGGGGATTCTGACAACAAGCAAGGTGCAAAGGGGAAGCCGGCACAAAGCCCTCATCACTGAGGATGAACGGTAAGTGTGCGTGCACGCTCATTACCAGCTGAATAAAGGGAAAATAAGCATAATAAAAATTTTAAAAATAAACAGGATGATTTATAAAACACTAGAGAAATCCAAACTTTATCTTGGATAGTCAGAGGAAAGGCATAGCTCTGAATGGGTACTGGACACATGAGAGTAAAATTTATACAGTGTCCTAGTGCGCACAGGAGGACATTTTACAAGGAAGGCTTCAATGAAAGCACATCTAAAAGCAAAGCCTAAAACAGGATAAGAGAAATATCAGTGATTATATCACCCCTGAAACCTCAAGGAAATAGAAAATGCAATAACAAATTTAAAATTCTTAGAAACAGAATAAAAATGCAAGTTGAACAGTATGTAAAATAATCAGCAGAATCAAGAACAATGTAGAGTTTTCTCCTAGAATAAAGATGGAAAGGGAAAAAATATTTGAAAAAATTATTTTGAAGTTGACAATGCTGAACTTTACCTGAGTTTGTGCTCCTGGAAAGTAGTGATAATTAAGAAACACTCCCTCCATCCTTGCTGTTATCTGTTGCAAAGAACCACCTTTTCCCGTAAGACTTGGATAAACCCCCTTGTTTATCTGTGAAAAGGCCAGACACAGACCCTCTAAATCCTCAACCTTTGTCAATAAGTGATTAGTTGAA
Source organism: Avahi laniger (assembly GCA_963575035.1). Taxonomy (NCBI): domain Eukaryota; kingdom Metazoa; phylum Chordata; class Mammalia; order Primates; family Indriidae; genus Avahi; species Avahi laniger. The sequence continues at coordinate 6,727 of CAUYSK010035585.1, forward strand.
CTGTTTTCTCCACAATGGACAAAATGCCTACACTTTGATTTGACCAAACTTCACCAAGGATTCATCCTTCTTCCAGGTCCCTGAACTCTGACCCCCACTTGAGCTTAAGCAGCAACAGAAAGTGGACCAATTTCTCCCTAACAACCCCTCCCAAGAACCAACTGACCTCAAGGAACAAGTTCCCTGATCAACCTGCCTGTCATTCCACCTGCTCACCTCACGCCAACATGCCCAGTCCTTTCTGGCCCCATCTGCCCCTCTGGGTACAAGAAAATTCCTTTCTGCGTGACCTTTGACACGCTGCAGTCTGACCTTTGCAGTGCTCTCCCTGTGGCAATATCGCCTTCCCCACTGCAGCAATCCTCTCCTTCTGCTGCAGTGGTCTTTTTGAATAAATTCTCTCCTTATCTAAGTCCAGACTGGCTTTTACTTGACAAACTTAAGGGATATAATGGAAAACTCAACCTAAGAATTTTAAGTACTTCTAAGGGGAGTGTTAGATCAGAACAGATGTGATATAACAGTAAAACAAAATGCTTTTTTGAACTAAAAAAACAAGCTGACTTTATACATCTTCTCCCTACAACTTAATTATGTACCAAATGGGGAAAATAAAAATCATAAAAGCAGTAGAAGAAAACGTAAATGAACGTCACACACAAGATCTAGTCTTCACACCTATTGTCTCCATAGTGTACATTCTCTCTGGAGCATCTCAGTCCTGAGTGGCTCTGAGACAGGCTGACTAATCAGGTTCCTGTTTGGATATAGCTTCTAGTTCTTCAGTGGTCCACAGATTACAGCTTACCTAATTTTACTCAATTAATAACAAGAGTTCAAAAACTTGTTGACCTCAGGATTTTGGTCTGGGGGCAAGGGACTTCCCTGGAGCCTCACGCATAATTAGGCTTAAGCTCCAACTCACGGTAAACTTTTCTTCATTTTAATAGTAAAAATCATGCCGTGGGTGGAAACTTAAAATGCTAATGCTACATACAACACATGAAAAAGTATGTAAAGCCACTGCACAGGTGCTAGGAAAAACTCCTTCTATGTATGCTTTGATGTAACCCTTCCCTTTAGAAAAGCCCCATGAAACCAGTCCCCGCACCACCCTTGGGGAGCAGCTCAGACCTTCCCTTTCTCGGTGCTGGTTCTCTTGTGCACATGCGGAATAAACGTCTTTCTTTGCTGCTCTGCCTGGTCATCTGTGGTTTCTATCCTGGGGGAGTACGGAAACTCGGAGGCTTGGGTGACAGCTCTAAATCACGTGCAAGCACTGACTGCACACAAATGTGTTCTAGCCTCAGCTACTTCCCTGGGCTCCAGACTCACATATCTGACTGCTTGTTTGATCACCCCACTTAATATCTGGAAAACTCCTCTAACTTACCAAGCCCAGAGCAAATCACTTCATTTATTCACCTCTTTCCCACACTCACTCCCCAGCAGGGTCTCGGACTGGGACACATGAGCTAATATCCGTCATACTTATTGGGGCCAAAAATTCCAGGAGTGATTTTTGCTTTTACTTATCATATCATATCATAACTCAAATAAGTTCGATGCATTCTGCCACGCCTGTATTTAAAACGCATCCCGTTAGCCTACTTCTCTTACCTCTCCCTCTAGGACTCAAGCCCCGGCCATCCCTGTATGTTCCCTGAACCCTGCCGGGACCTCGTTTCTGGGCTACCCGCTGCTTCACCAGCCCCTCTTTCCGTTTTTTCTCCACATGGCAGACAGTGATCTTTGAAACTGCACATCCGATCATATCACTCCTTCCTCAAAAACCTTCAATGCCTCCTCTTCACTTGGAGAACAAAATCTAAAGCCCTTACTAAGATCTGCATTCCATCTCCTATAACCATTGCGGGGGTGCGGGGAAACTCCTCCTCTCCCCTGAAAGTTCACTGAAAGATCAACTCACAATTAAGGCAAATTAAGAAGAGGAAGGGGTTTATTTACCATGCACACGGGGAGAATCACAGAGTGATTACCCAATATCCCCATGGCATCCAGATATTTTTATACCTTCCTTTCAGAGGGGAGTAGATGAGGAGTATAGGTAATTGTGTTTATGGGCAGTGCATGGTTGCCAGGAAGGATGAATAGATACCTGAGAGAATGGATGGATGGGGGCTGGGGAAGAAATGGCTTGTAAATCAACCTGAGAGACAGGTTTTATGTTTAAAATGGTTTGGGCCAGGTCTGATTGCATTCTTGATCATTCTTCCCGCAATACACTGAGATAACGGGGCGGGGGGGGTGAGAGGCAATTGTTTGGGGTGAAATTTTCTGAGCTCCTTCATCTCCCCAACTCTCTTTTCCCACTGCACAGGACTCCCTCTGCCCCTCAAGCCCATGCTGTGTGAGTGCCTCGTGGTCTTTGTGTTTGCTGTACCGACATTCGATAAGTTCCATATACAATAAAATTTTGGGTTTGTAAATTCCTGATAAATCTGTTGGGATATTTTATTCTTCATCATTAATACCGTAAAACTGAAAAGTATTAACATAAAAGTAAGTCGAATGCTCTAATTTTTAAGAATCTTTAAAACATTGGTGACATTAATGGAACATGAACCAGGTATTTTTCTTCAACAAGAGTATTCTACCCTGAGAAAAAAATTATAGTTTTTGAAAAGAAGACTTGCAATAGTCTTCCTACAGAGCAGTAACAAATATTAAACAGTAACAAAACAACAACAAACAAATAAATCAGATTCTTTTTTATAAATGAATTGAAATAAAGCATTTTAGTATCTTTAAAAGAACAAATAAAAAATATGCATTTGGATGGGGAAAAACAGATATTTGTCTTTTTATGGAAGAGAACAGATATAGATTTGTTATAGAAGAGAACAAATTACACAGTCATAAAACAATTTTAAAAAGCAATAGAAATGAGAATCGCTGATAAACGTCAAAAACGGTTTCCTGCCGTGAGCTACCTGGCATATCGCAAGTCGCACCGCCGCGGTGCGCAGCCACAGGGTGTGCAACGTCTGCGTTAGCGCTGATGCCGACACGGTCGTGAATCTCAGCTCCAGAGGGGGAAAGTCGTGCAGTAAAAGCCCTGACGAGAAGACTGGAAAAGAAAGGAACTTCCAAGTTGCAAGCTTACATTGAGATTCTACTGGAGTGTCCTTTGTATATAATTAAATTGTAACATAAAAACTATGCATACACAAAGAGTGCAGTGTGCACCAGGCGAAGGATGGACATATTTGAAACTTGGACTGAGGGGGGAGGAGGAGCAAGGGCAACACACATAACCTAAACATCTGTACCCCCATATTATGCTGAAATTAAAAAAAACTTTTATTTAATTTTTCTTTCAGTCTTCTTCTTCATTTGGAATTCTTTTTTTTGAATTACAAACTTAAATATGGAGCAAGTACAGTTAGATCTTTCATATTTCCCTTTGAATGCATTATTTCAAGAAAAGCCCTTGAGTCCTACTATAAATCCATAGACTCTTCACATAAGGGCTTTCTCTGGACCCATAAGTAGAGTAAGACTTGATATTCTGTGAAGTTAATAATGAAATAGCCTTTATCCAACAATAGATGTCATCCTTGTGAAGGACAACCTGCAGGCATGTGTCTTCTTTGCCACAAATCTTCAGGGAGAATGGGCTGCCCATAGTAGTTACATGAACAATCGTGCACTCTCCCCTGCAACTTTCCTTTTATTATATCACTTCCTAATCCTTTTTGGCATCTCTGCAGATAAACAAAGAAATACAGTACTTGGCCTCATGGGTGGCTTCTGAGAGAATCAAACCTAAAACAATCAAGGTGGAAGTGACACCAGGAAGTTGACTCTCAAGAATACATTATAGAATTGTATCTTTTGCTGGCCAACAGTAATGAGGATTGTGATAACTGCTGTGCTGTGGCATCTGGATCATCACAATTGGTAAAACTCACATGTGTGAATAGGCAAATGGGGTACAAGGCCTTGAGCAAACAGCAGTTTTAAAAATGGTAGAATATTTGGTTCTTAACTGCCATTGGAAACATGACATGAAGTCAGGTCAGTCACCACAAACCATTATTAAAGAGAACTTTAGAACCTTCGGTTAGAAGGCAAAGTGTTCTAAAAATGAAGCCAAAGAATTGTTCATAATACTGCTGTAATTATAAAAGGGGCTATTAGATTCACAGCCCTAGCCGTTATTCTGTGTTTAAATTTGGTTTGTAACAGTCACAGAGAGGACCAGAGTATTCTGGAAGAGGAAATGGGTAGACATGCTTGATTCCTCTTGAATCCTTTTGGCTGTTAGAAGCAACTCCTCCCTCTTTCTGGAGGAGAATAACCTCTCTTTTGGGTGGTCCCTGTCAAGACCTCACCTGAAGCAAATACTTTGTAAGATGATACTTGCTGTCCACAGTATTTGTCCCTGCCTAACTTTATTGTTTCCATAAAAAGAATCCAGGATTATAATAGGGAATTATCTCCACTTTTGGAAAAAATATATTATTAACCAAAATAGTTAAATGTTTTCCTGGTTAACACAAGGTGTAGATCAAGGAAACAAAAGAAACATTTTATATCCAGGCATTCTTTCCATGACTCTGGATTTAACTTTTGGCAAGAACTCTTGTCTATAATTCTAATAGGAGGCTAGACTGTCTATTTGATGCCTGAAAGAAATGTCAACTGTACTTTACAGGGATATCCATATAAATAGAACCAATAAGAAAACAAATACGTTTTTATATATGTAAATGTATATATATATGCAAACATATATAATCAAATATATCTGGAAAGAGATATACACACATTATATATTATATAAAAATATGTGTGTATATTTGTTGTCTTATTGGTTCTTCTCTGTGTATGTGTGTATGTATATATGTGTATGTGTGTTTGTGTGTATGTATATATTTATAAGAGAGAGAGAGAGACATTTTTAGTAATTGACTACTGACTCACATAACTATAGAGGATAACAAGTCCTTTGGAACACAAGCAGGATTTAATGCTATAGTCTAGATCCCCAGAAGAGGTCAAAGTATTATGGAATGAATTCTGCAGGAGAGAACTGGCATTGTTGAGATGTTCATATGTGGCTGCCCATTTTGTGGCCAACATCTATGGTAAAAGTTGCTCCTGTTTAACCAGAGCTCCACATGTAAGTAGGGTGGGATGAAAGGATTCTGCAGTAACTGGGGCCCTGTAGAGGCCACATGCACTTCGTAGTGAAGGTGAATCTAACATGTAAATTGAGCAGTGGGGCCTAACTAGTAGCAATACAGTAAGTGGAACATGACATTCCTAGTGTGAGATATATGTGCAGCCACCAGGACTACTTCTTGATTTATAGAACCACCAAAGATAAAAAGCTTTGTGGAGTAGAGTACTGCTGCCTGATTCCATCAGAAAAAAAAATCCATCACCCTGTCTCTTCTTTGAGACAACTTTCAGGCCAAGGCCTCATCAAAGGATAGGTAGAACAGGTTGTCTGGGGAAAAGGTCACCTATTAGATGACCATTTTTATACAACCCCTCTGAAGACACTCCATCCCCATGTGCCATTAGGAGGAGAGTGGGAAAAACTTCAATCACTTTCTCACATAGGGGTTCAGCACAACTTCTCTTTGGTTTCTCTAAATCATGCCCACTTATTTGCACAAAGTCCTTAATTAATTCCAACTCAACAATCTAGCATCACTGTCCTTTCTCCTTCCATACAAGTTCTCAGTAGTTCATTCTTTTCCTCACCTGACTTAGAGTTTGCCTGACCCTCATTCTCACACACCCTACAGTCCCTCAGAAGAATTGATTCATGTTCACCTTCCCTATGACTGCAAAAGGCTGTTTCCCCCTTCTGACAGTGGGAAGTCTTCCTTACTTAGAGCAGCATTTTGATGGGCCTGTGCCCCCAAGGATATCAGTATTCAGAACATAAAAAATGAAACTTTCATTATAGGTTATCCTTATATTCTTATTGAAAGTTTTATTTGAAACTTGATATGCTAAATATCCATGACCTACTACATGTGCTTATCTAGGAGCCTGGGGTTTTTCACAGGAAATGAGACAACTTGACTTTAAATACAGACTGCACACATGTCATCAATACTGTAGATAATCTAATCATAATAGGATTTGCCACTTTGCTTAGATTCAAGATCCAAAGGCAGAGGTGTACTAAATTCTATGGTGGGCTTACCTTCCAACAAACAAAATAACAACTGGAACTTACCTGGATTAAGCAATTAAAATATCTCATATTTTGTAAAGGGCAAACAACTTTTCCTATTTTCAATTTCATGGAACATTTTTAAAATGTCATTTTTACAGTTGTGGAACTGAGATTTATATATACTAGTAGAGAAACCTAAGGTCACAGAACTTATGAAAGAGTGAACCAGGATCCGAGGATGGTGGTCAATGTAATAAAAAACAAGAACAATAACAAATTAACGAGCTGCAGCCCCAAATAAAATCAAACTCCAAAGTGCCTGGCACAATCAATGCAATCTGCTGTTACTGTTCTTGCTGTAGCACTGATTTTATTACACAGATACCAAGATATAAAATATAAAAATAAAATGCAATTACATGACGTGGATGGAAAAATATTGATACTTACAATGCAGCAGTAATTTTGTCAACTTTAGTTCAATAAAAGAAAAGGTAGCTGGATTCTACCATGGTTATATTTCATTTGAACTATTGTCTTTGACAAGAGCTGGTCTCTCAATATGACCATGTTTAATGTTCCCTTCCTACTAATCTACAGACAAGTAAGGCCAGAATCACATTACTTCATTTCTTAATGTATTTTTCAGCATTGTCCCTTTCCAAAATCATCTATTTACATTTTATTTTTGTTTCCAAATAATTCTCTCTTATTTTACTATATCACAGCTTTCTGAATCATGTAGGAAGTACATATTGAAATTCCAGGAACCTATAAAATATCTGTGAAAATTAAATATCTTTGGCTTGTTAATTAAGAGAGTGTGTTTAGGCAAAGAGGCAAATGGACACATCTCTCAATACTAAATCCTAGCCTCTGATATAAGGGAATCCAATACAGCCATACTGGAAGATCTTTTCATTATCCCAGGAGAGACATTAACAAGATGCTGCTCAGAGAGGATGCTCAGAGAGGATGCTCAGAGTTAGTAAGCCCATTGGGGAGCATCATGATTTTTATCTTCATAAGTCAGTCATGATAATTCAACTCAATCCATCAAAATTTAATAATTTGCTTATGAAGTTTGAAATTCAGAAAATACACAATTATACTACTCTCTCTATGTATTTTAGAATGGATAATAAAATTCTGTCTATTGTCCATTCCATAATCTGAAGAAATAAAACATGCTTTTTGCCTCAATCAGTGTTCTAAAACTCTTGTATTAAACTGTGAATTCTG
>CAUYSK010035586.1:0-18238 GCA_963575035.1 Avahi laniger
CCGGAGCAGGAGCAAGACCCCATCTCTACTAAAAATAGAAAGAAATGATCTGGGCAACTAAAAATATATATAGAGAGAAAAATTAGCCGGGCATGGTGGTGCATGCCTGTAGTCCCAGCTACTCGGGAAGCTGAGGCAGAAGGATTGCTTGAGCCCAGGAGTTTGAGGTTGCTGTGAGCTAGGCTGACACCACGGTACTCACTCTTGCCCGGGTAACAGAGCCAGACTCTTGTCTCAAAAAAAAACAAAACTACAGCAAAGGAACTAATACTGTAAGAGTGAAGGAAGAGTTTTAAGACTCCAGCTAGCATATAATACTATGTAAGCAAGGAAGAGTGAGATTCTGAACTACTCCGGTTGCCATTTAGAATCAGTTAAAGCAGACTCTCTGGGGATTGGGCCCAGGTATCAATTTTTGTTTTTAAAATTCTGCCATAAATTTTAATGTGCCCCAAGGGTAGAGAAGTGATTTATCAATAAAAGCAGAAACTATGAAGTAGTATGAATGTGGCAAAATACTGTGGCAATTTGGAGAAATTATCCTTTAAAAGCATGTGGATAGATTTTTAAGCTTTCTGTTTTTTGGATGTGAGCATTTAATGCTATTAGTTTTCCTCTAAGGAATGCTTTTGCTAGATCCCACAGATTTTGATAATGTGTGTCCCATTTAGTTCAAAGAATCTTTTGATTTCCCTCTGTATTTCCTCCTTGACCCAATAGTTATTCAATAATACGTTGTTTAATTTCCATGACTTTGTGAAGTGGTATTTCTGTTGGAATTGAGCTCTAATTTTATACCACTATGATCTGAGAAGATACATAGTATAATTTCTATTTTTTTTAATTTGTTGAGATCTGATTTGTGGCCTAGTACGTGATCAATTTTGGAGAAAGTTCCATGAGCTGATGAGAAGAATGTATATTCGGCGTTATTTGGGTGGAATGTTCTGTAGATGTCTGTTAGACCCTTTTGTTCTAGAGCTCTGTTTAAGTCCATTATTTCTTTGCTTATTTTCTGTTTGGAAGATCTGTCCAGTTCATTCATTGGGGTGTTGAAATCCCTGGCTACTATAGCGTTATTGTTTATCATGCTGTTTAGATCAGACAGGGTTTGCTTTATGTATCTGGGTGCTCCTCAGTTGGGTGCATAAATATATGTTATTCTTGGCTGGCACAAAGGAACACATCACTGTATAAATGACACCATACCTGGTCATATAGTCTCTCAGCTGTGATAATACGAAGTTCCTTCTGAACTGTAGGAAAGGAGCACCATTATTTGGCCTTTCCATCTTGGCATCTTGGTTCAGTTTGCAGAAGCATAACTACTAGAAATTACACAAGGAATCATAAAAACCTGAAATATAAATATTTCCAAGGGGCTTTAGGTACATTTGTGGATAATATTTTATAATGAGTTTTGGAGTCAAACAAACCTTGCTTTAAATCCTGGCTCTGCCATCTTCTACTGGGTGAACATGGGTATGCTTTTTAATCTCTGTGATTCTCACTCTCCTTATCTGTGAAATGGGATGAAAATAATGACTTTCTCATGGGGTTATTGTAATGATTAAGTGAATTGATGGTCATAAAATGCTTATTGCAGTATTTATCATATGATTAACATTCAAGAAATGGTTCTCTCACTAATAATGTATTAATTATTCCAATACATGTTTACTGGGTAGATGGTGTTTACAGGCACAGTTTTAGGCCATAGTGAAACAAAAGTGAATGTGCTACGTGCTGTGAGAGAAACACTGCCAGAGAGCAGAGGCAGTGAACTTAACACCATTGGATTGTTACATTAGGACTCCTAGAGGAAGTGATTATCTAATTTTAAAGGATGTGAGTGGATTAGCTCAGCTGAGAAACAAGTGAAAAAACTTTCAGACACAGAGAATATGATATGCAAAGATATTTGAAACACAAATGAGATTTTAAGAATGAGCACTATTATGAGACTGTAGGAGAAGCCACGACTCTTTCCTCTGTAACTTCACTAATTCCATAGTCAAAAGAAGAAGTGCTGGAAAAGGATGAACTATAGGTCTTTTTTAGTACAGAATGTGTTTTTTATGCTCTTATATAAATGATTGTTAAACACTTGTTTGCTTTATCTACTGAATATCCAGTATTACAGCCAAAATATTAAGAATGCTGATTGTCAAAGAAAGTAGCATAGTGCAGTTAAAAGACTATAGCAGTGGAGTCAGAAGACCTGAATTAAAATTCATTCTCAACCCCCTAACAGCTATGTATTTTTGATAAGCCAATACTTTTTGGACTTTTCACTTTCTCCCTAAAACAGAGATGATGATAACGCCTCCTCTAACCTATCTCAAATATGTGTTGTTACGTTCAAATATAATATAATCAGTTTTTTTATTCATGATAGGAATATGAAAGGAGCATGATCACCAAAACCCAAAAATAGTAGATAAATTAAAATTTAATAATTGATTCTAGAATACATAATTTTTGTTATGCTGATTTATCCTTGTAATTATATTTTGCTTAGGATAAAATTAAAATCTGTTTTTATTTCTTTAAACCATACCAGCAGATGGCAGGAAGATGTAGCCCAGATAATTATAATGTGGTGACAGAAGTCATTTGTAATTAAAAAATTTACTATAATTAATTGGCAAAATAGAAAATAAAATATTGATTTTGTGGTTATTTGTCACTATCATGTTTATTGTTTTATAAGTTCATACTTTTGACTTCTTAAGTGAATTTAAAAGTTATTCATCAGGAAGTCTGACAAATGCCTTTGTCTTTCTAGTTCCCTTTCTGCTCTATTTTTCTGCATCCTGATTTTCTCACTTTCCAGTTCCCTTATACACATACCTTTTGCCATCGTATAGTTGTCCAGTCCTCACTTCCTAATACCGCATACATACCTTTTGCCTGCCCTCTCTTGCATCTTCTAGTTCCAAAATTAGCTCCTTCCCTACCTCCCTATCCAACCTCTATTCTTTCTCCAGGACTGTTCTCAACTGGGACTAAGGGAGGTATAAATATTATATAATATATATACACACACACAATTTTATATATATAAAAATATCCAAAAATATTTGTTAATATTAGATGGTATTTTAATTTTGAACTATATTTTCAATATTTTGAGCTATATTCCTCTCCCAGAACCTTGTACACTCAGTCCTCCATGCCACGTTGGAAGAATAGAAAGAATGTGTTCCTTTTAGTCCCCAGTATTCTAACCGTATTCCTGGACAATGATTATAAGGGCTCCCATCACATAATCACTGTTCCAGTTTGGAAATTTAACAACTGCTTTACTTTTCCCCTTGGGCTATAGTCATGTACAGCACTTTTGCCTGGCTCTCACCCCATTGGATTATTTATTATATACCTAGGCATCTTTCCTCTCAAGTTTCTATGTAAGTGTCTTTTAAGGTGTAGAATATTCATTCAAAAATATTTACTTCTGATCATGTTGTAGTAACTAGTAGAAGGTAAGTAACAGACTTACCTTCCCACCAGAAATAACTAGAAAATGGGACAAAATATATGAAACAGCCATTTCAGATACTGGACAACAGGTAGGTAGCACAGGAGAATTATCCAGAAGAGAAAGGAAATAAAACATATTCCTGACCCTGGCACAGAGAGGAGGAACTCAAGGAAAGCATTATCAATGAGTTGAGAAAACAGAGTTTATAGCTTAGGGAGGCTAAGAAGGCTAGAATTTGTGGGAAAGTATATTGGAGAAGGAGCTCATCGGAAAGCTCCAGAAATCTGCACAGGAGTCCCCTTGAGTCTATTGCTAAGTACTAAATGGCCATACATAGAAACTCCACAAAGCAACTATTAGAGACCTATAAGCAGAATATTTTCCCGAAATTATATAGGAATGGGAGGTGTCAAATACCATTTAGCCAGAGACATTTTTGAATCTCTGGAGTATTCATCCTATAGAGATCCCAGAAGGACTGCAACTTAGTAGAAAGAATAAACTTGCCCTATGGTAAAGGCTACTCTATACCCACCCTAACAAATCTAAAAAGTCTTTAAAAGAGATCAAGCTAATCCACATTAATTTTACTGCATGGGAAAACAAAGAGTAAAACCTTTTGAAAAAACACAAAATTAAGACATTCAACAATGTAATGGCCGGGCACAGTGGCTCATGCCTGTAATCCTAGCACTCTGGGAGGCCGAGGCGGGTGGATTGTTTGAGCTCAGGAGTTCGAGACCAGCCTAAGCAAGAGCAAGACCTCATCTCTACTAACAAATAGAAAGAAATTAGCTGAAAAACTAAAAATATATAGAAAAATTTAGGCGGGCCTGGTGGCACATGCCTGTAGTCCCAGCTATTTGGGAGGCTGAGGCAGAAGGATTGCTTGAGCCCAGGAGTTTGCGGTTGCTATGAGCTAGGCTGATGCCACGGCATTCTAGCCGGGGCAACAGAACAAAAAAAAAAAAAAAAGCAATGTAACATTTGCAATGCTCAGCATCCAATTAAAAATCACTGGACATGCAAAGAATCAAGAAAATGTGACTTATAACCAAGAGGGAAAAAAAACAGTCAAAATAGAAAAACAGGGGTGGTGGAATTAGCATAAAGGGACTTTAAAAGAGCCATTATAAATATGCTCAGTGATTTAAAAAAAAAAAATGAACATGATAAAAATGGAAGATATGTAAAAGAACCAAATTAGAGGTTTATGAAATGAAAACTGCAATATCTGAATGAAAAATTCACTGGATGGACCCAGCCAGCAGAGTGTACATTACAGAAGAAAGGATAAGTGAACTCAAAGACATATTAATAGTAATAAAGGTAATCTAAATTGAAGCACAGAGAAAAAAATGCACAGAGCTTCTGTGACCTGTGGAACAAATGGTCTGCCATATGCGTAATTGAAGTCTAAGAAGACAAGGAGAGAGAGGAAGAGAGACAAAAAATATTTGAATGAATAATGGCTGAAAATCTTTCAAATTTGATGCAAACTATAAACACATAAATCTAAGAATTTCAATGAAACTCAGGCAGGATAAACATAATGTAAACCACCTCAAAGCACACTGTAATCAAATTCCTGCAAATCAGTTAGAAACTCTTAAAAGAATCCAGAGGGGGAAAAACACATATTACATATACGGGGACAAAGATCAATTGCTTACTTCTTCTCAGAAACAATGCAAGCCAGAAGAAAATGAAATGAAATCATTAAAGTGCTTGAAAAATAAACTGTCAACATAGAGTTCTATATCCTTCAAATATAAAGAGAAATAAAGACTGTTTTAGGAAAACAAAAGTTGAGAGAATTTATTACCAGAAAACTCACACTATAATAAATCTTTAAGGAAGTTCTTTAGTTGAAACCAAAATGATACCAGATGGAAACTCAGATCATTCCAAAGGAATAAAGAATTCCAGAAATGGTACATATATGGGTAAATGCAAAGACTTTTTCTTCATTTATTTCTTCAAAAGGCAATTGATAGTTTAAATTAACAAGTAATAACACAGTATTGTAAGTTTTATATCATATAGAAGTAAAATGTATGACAGAGGTCAGAAAGGGAGAAATGGAAGAATATGTACTATTGTAAGTAAATTACATTTTTATGTAAAGTGGTATAGTAATGTCTGAAAATAAACTGTGATAAGTTAAAGAGACATATTTAAACCCTAGATCAATCATTTTTTTACCATAGAGGAAAAAGGCAAAGTTATAACACAAAAATAGAGAAGATAAAATGGAATACAGTTAATCCCAAAAAAGGGAGGAAAGAGGAAAGATACGAGTATTGTAATGTCAGGTAGTGATATTGCTATGAAGAAAATTGTTGGGCAGCAATGCTTCATGAATGTTTTCATGTCTCTGCATGATCAGCATTTTCTGAGCAAAGGTTCCTGGCATCTGGATTAAAGAATTTTCGAATGGCAAACAAGCTTTGGAAGTGAAAGACCTGTGGAGAGATTTAGAGACTTCTCCCCAGGATAATTTGTTTTCATTCCAGGGATTGTAAACCTGGAAACCGGCCCCCTTTCTCTCTGAGAAGATTTGTTTACACAGCAAAGGTCAGCAGGTCCTGAGTATATGGCGCCCCCCTCCTCTTTCTTCCCCCTACCCCAGAAGGGACGAGGAACAGCAGCTAGGTCAGCTGTCTTATATCAGCGCAAGAATTCATTTCTTGGGGGTTCCTCTCATCGTGTCACCCCATGGGGGATTGGGACATGGAGGACGAAAGTGATTATAAATGTTCAGATGCTGCCTCCAATCCAGAAACATGGTGTTTGTTGGCAGAATGAATGAATGAATATACTTAACAAAAATTACGTCAGGAATGAGGTGTCTCCTGTAAGGTGGCCTGGGAAGTCCTCGGAGGAGGTAACATGAGCAGAGATGCGGTTGAAGTAAGGCTTTTCAGGCTATAACGGGGGAGAAGACCATAACTTAGTCATCTTTATCGTCTGCCCCATTGCCTAGTACACTTTTACGCACAAGTAAATTTTAAGTAGAGATCAAGGATCCGACACCTGAAAGGCTGGCCACTTCTGGCTAGAGTGTTATTTGTCTGTTCTGTAAATTCAAGAGTAGCTGTATCTCCAAACAAGATGACATTTTAGCCACAGACTTTTTAGCTAGGAAAAGATAAAGGTTAGAAATCAAAATCAGCTAAGAACTGTTTAAAGCATAATTTATGTTTCATTGCCTTAAATAAATCACATATATGTCTGCAAATTTAGGGTTAGGGACCATAGAATGAATTTTTAATTGGGAGGTTTTTACAAAGGTAGAAATAGATGTCACTAACTTGATTTTAAAATTACTCTCAGCCTTTTAAATGTGACATACACAAATGCTGAAAAGAACAGATATGGTTGAAGAATACAGGCAATAAGTGATAAATTAGTGTAATGAATTTTAATTGGGTAATAACTAATAGTACAATCTTCTGTTACAGAGGCTTCTGTTGTCAGAATCTTACAGTCAAAAGAAGAAAGGATTAATGCAAAAATCAAAAAGCAACATATTCCTTGACTTTTGGCTGAAGCCTGTACTAGTGTGACCTCTTTGGTTGAAAGACTTCTCATCCCCATATCACCAGGTCATTCGTTCCTTTGGTTTGAATAATCTCCGAGAATCCGTAAAAACCACATCATTGTCAAGAAGTTAAAAGCAATTGATAAGTTGTTCTGGTAACACCTGTCAGTGAATTAACTCTGAGCACAAAACCCAGGCATTTAAGGAGTTGACAAGTATTATTAAACCTGTTTTGCAAGAGAAGAAGCTGGTTCAAAGCGGGGAAAGCTGTCAAAGATAATACCATCAGTAAGTGGCTGGGGCCTCCTGCCTGGCACACCCAGGCTCTAACCACGTGGCCTCTCATGGCAGGGAAGACTGAGGCCATCCATGAACATTTATCACTGTTCCCTTTTGTCCAACTTAAAAATGTTGTGACATTTTTAAAGCTATGAATTTGTTTTAAATTCAAATATACTTCTTATGCATGGATTTTTCTGTTTGTGTTTTCTCCCTCATTTAGAAATTTATGCTCTTTTAACTTTGAAAAGGTAGTAACAGTGTATTCCTACTAGTACTGCCTCCTGATTTTTTTTTTCTTTGAGCACTTTGATTGTCTTTCTTTGGCATCCTGCTAAAATTCATGTTTGAATTAGGGTGAATCATAGCATTGCTTTCATCCAGGGGATGCTGCTTTGTGCAGGTTCTTTCTTGAACCTCAATACAATGTCATGATTTAAATAAGAAAAAAACATAGGAAAGTCTAATTTGAAGTAAATTAGGATTTACAATTCAGAAATGCTGCTGCCAACTTTCTAGATTGTCTCTCTACTCCATTCTCCACTCTTCAGTTTATATACTTTTTAAAAAAAAAATGAAATAAGTAATAAACTATCTCAGTCTTTAACAGAAAGCAGAGCATAAGACAAAGGCTTAATACTCTATTAAGCGCTATACTCTATTCAGCACTGTAACCCAGGAAGCAAGAGCAAGGGACAGGGAAGAAGGAAGAGCCTATACAAAGATATTTAATGTTTTTGAGTTGGCCACTTATACAGGCAACCTGGCTGCTCAGTCTTTCAGGACAGCCTGCGGAGCCACAACAAAGAAACAAGGAGTCCAGGAGTGGGAAGAGAGCAGCACTGGGCAAGGCTGCATTAGGTTGCACCTGTAAGAAACCAGCTGGTGCCCATGAAGAACTTGGTGGCTAGAAAATGAGATAGGGAAGCCAGATGAATCTAAAGTAGCGATAAGTGATACCCCATAATACACTAAGATATTCTTGTTGTATATATGTGCACAAGTATATAAAGTAAAACAAAGTTTTACTCCCCATCCCTCTCCATGGATACCTGTCATTTAATATTTCACTTTCCATGCATGAACATGTCATGTGAGAACATATATCTTTTTCCTTTTAAAAAACATAAATCATACTAATCTCCTTGTCTGTGATATATTGTTGGGTTTTTTTGTTTTGTTTTGTTTTTTGCATCAAGGTTAGATATGCCATTGGCAGCAAGTTGATTTTGCCCTGTAGGAAGTACATCAAGAACCACTGAATTAACATTTATTGAATTAGTGCATGAATAAAGAAATGATGATATGACTTACAGCTACAGTTCTTGCTTGTGGAAGAGGAATGTTGCTAATATTAGGAGTACAGTGGGCAAGATCTGGTAAAACATGGAGTTGTTATTGCCAGATAATTGCCCAGTCTCCCCTGCCAGTCTCCTCCTCCTTCCCTAACAAACACCTCCACATCCTCAATTCAGAAGCAAAAATGGATGCTACACAGCAGAGACACGGAAGAGAGACAAATGGAGACTCTTACAAAGATTCCTGCAGTCAGCAAATATCTGTTAACCTCACACTAAGTGACAGGCACTTTGTATAAAATGCGGAACATGACAGACTTGGTCCCTGTCCTCGTGCAGGGAAAATCTACAATTAAGAAAAGAAAGAAACAAGAGTAGGGGAAAGATACAGAAGGAAAAGAAAAGAAAATAGTAAAATACCAAAGGAGTGAAGAATTTCAATGATCACTGAATTAATACAATGCTTGTGTTAATATAAGTTGTTTAGAAATGAGTTTAATTCCCAGCCATCTGCTCCCATATCTCACATACACACACTGTCCCCCTGATTTCACCCTCTCCCACATACATATAGATCCCAATAATAATCTGGTGATATATTTTTTATGATTTCTCACAGTTAATAATAAAAAATACACTTGATTCAAGCCAGTGAATTGTGACCCAGATCTAAGTATAGATATAGTGGAAGTTATAAGTTTCTTTAGTGACAGTCTTACTAATTAAGTTATTTGGCCTGTTTTTAGCTGCACTGGATATTTTTTCTTTTTAAGGTTGTTTTTAGTGTTGTTTGTAGCAGCATCAATAAGCCAAGAATTCACATAGTTACTCAATCACACAGATTACTCATCATTGCCTGTTCATAACAGAATCCTAAAATGTTTAAGATTTCTGATGCAAATCAAAATCTCATCATCACTGTCATTGCTAAATTAAATGACAGGATAATAACATTACATTAAAACCATTTTTCTCTTGATTGAGTACCTTTTTCAGAAGTGAACCTTCTACATGTATATTTTTTTCATCAGTACTATAAATGCATTTAGAATCCAAGATAAAAATAGAATTTAAAAGGGGAGGAGTGGGATGTTTTCAAATTATCGATGAGTCTCTTTTGAATCTCAGCCATATTTGACAGTGCACTGCTAGGGGATGAAGTAGTTCAGCCCAATTTATTGACACTTTGAGAACTGCATAAAAGAGGTTTACAGGTTAAGCTTGGTCTTCATTGAAACAATCATGTGTTCTTGGCATCAGTTATATGTCATCCCCTTGCAAACAGGCTATTAGTGACCTATCAGAATTGGCATCATTCAGTTACTCTAATAGAGTAAGATAATGGTTTCAGATAGATCACAGTCTATGTGAGAAATTAATATAAATCCCTAATCTGCTAAAGCAGTGTAGGTTCTCAGTGGAACTTCATCTCTTGGCCTGCCTTTCCTATCTAAAGCTAATTAACCTGTTTGGTCACACTTAACCCTCTCTCAATCTGCTCCCTCCAGTCCTTAGCCCACTTTGTTGTGGCCAATCAGCCAGTGCCACTTGAGCCCGTTTTCTTTACTTGCCCCTATGCCAAGTAGAAGAGGAGTCAGTCATTTCCTTCCATCCTTCAAAGATTTTGTTTCTTCATATCTTCCATTTTTAATAATATGAAATTCATATCCTAGAACAAACCTTGTACCCTTTTTGCCTCATTTAGTACTATCAATCATTAGGCAATAACATTACAGTAAAAATCCTTAGTTCTTAGAGATGTCAGTGATGGTATAGACTGGAACAAGAGCAGTTATGAATTCATAATTATTGAATCTGGGTGATGGGTGAATGGGGGTAAGGGAAGTCAATATACTACTTTCTCTACTTTTATGTTTGATATTTTCCGTAATAAAAATTAAAAACTGAACTTAGCTCTTTAGGATCTATTTTTTAAAGTCGACATTCTTTTTGAGTCAGCATGTTAACTGACATAGTATGCAGGATAGACTAGGACTAAAACCTGATCCTGTCCTCTAAATACCACACCCAGGTAAATAAATAAGATTCTTTAGTACCTGACACTCCAACTTCCCTCCTCTCCTTAGGTCTTAGTGTACTTCCTGCTTCTTGTTATAGTGACCTGAGAAACCTGTACAGAAACATACATTAACTTCATCCCATTTATTAAATCTCACTGTGAATAAAGCTCTGTGCTGGACATTGGGAAGGAGAATATGACACAGAGTTACCCGTGAATAACCCTGATGCAGTACAAACACTAGGAACCCACATCTGAAGTAGAACTATAATAGTGAGCTGTGGGGGAGAGAGAAGGATTCTGTCAATAGGATGTACTCTTGATAGTGATGAAAACTACTGAACGTTATCTTAAAGGAAAAGGTAATCTTCCCTGCTTCTATTCATAGTTCTAATTGTTAGAATAAATTAGGCCATTATACAACCTTTTCTCTCTTCTAAAGAACTTAAATTGATTACAGTTACCAATGTGCTTTTTCTCTTCTCTTTTTAAATTATAATAGTCTTACTTCTCGTTTGCCAAAAACTGGAGAAACCATCCATGGACATAAGTTTTTTATTGGCTTTGGAGGGAAAGGTGCCAACCAGTGTGTACAAGCTGCTAGGCTTGGAGCAAAGACGTCCATGGTGTGCAAGGTAAGTGTAAAGTATAGTGGAGGGGATTCAAGAGGGAAGAATCTGGTTTCAAGACTTGAATTCAGGGCAGGCGTCGTGGCTCACCTCTGTAATCCTGGCACTTTGGGAGGCCAAGGTGGGAGGATCACTTGAGACCAGTTCAAGACCTGCCTGACCAACATAGCGAGACCCCTTCTCTCCAGAAAAAAAAAAAAAACCAACTAGCCAGGTGTGGTGGTGCATGCCTGTAGTCCCAGCTACTTAGGAGGCTGAGGCAGGAGGATTGCTTGAGCCCAGGACTTTGAGGCTGCAATGAGTTATGATCATATCACTGTGCTATAGTCCAGGCAACAGAGCAAGACTTGAATTCATTGTTTTTATTTTTTTAAACCATTTTAAAATGAACAATTCAATGGCATTTCATACATTCACAGTGTTGTGTAACCACCACTTCTATCCAGTTCCAGAACATTATCATCGTTCTAATGTAAAACTCCTTATCCTTTAAGCAGTTCCTCCCCATTCCTTCCTCCCAGGCCCTAACAACCACCTGTCTGCCTGGATTTATCTATTCTGCATATTTCATATAAGTGGAACATATATTATGTGACATTGTGTGTCTGGCTGGCTTCTTTCACTTAGTATACTGTTTTTGAGGTTGATCCACCTTGTAGCATATATCAGTATTTCATTCCTTTTTATGGCTGAATAATATTCCATTGTATGGATATACCACAATTTGTTTATCTATTGATGAATGGACTGATGGGCACTTGGGCCGTTTGTACCTTTTGACTGTCGTGAGTAGTGCTGCTGTGAACATGCACGTACAGATACTTGTTTGAGTATCTATTTTCAATTCTTGTGAAAATTCATTGTTTTTAAAGATCTAAATTTAGGAGAGAGTTATCTTCCTTGTCCTTTATATTCATTTCTACTTCATTAAATCCTCTGGGAAGTAGCACTCCTCAAATAACTTAATGCTGCATTCCCTGAAGGTAATGAGTTTATAACTGGAGTGTGAGAAGTGAGGAGAATTAGCCTACTCCAGTGGGTTTCTAAAGTCCATCTTCTAAACAACAGCATTAATCATCCTGTTTTTAACAGGTTTCACTGCAGCAGTACAACTTTTGAACACTTAGTAACTGGTGATTTACACAACCTCTAAGTCATTTTCTTCTAATGCTATATTTTAGATCAGAAAGGACCCTGGGACTTAATGAACACACATAACTGATCTTTTGGCATAGTTCTGTTTTCAGATATGTAGAGAAATGATATGTAACATACTATAGCCCTATTTTTATCCATCCTACTGAAATAATTTGAAAATAAATAAAATTGGCTGCTAAAAGTTCAAATTTTGCATTTTTCATGAAATGTTAAGGTGCTAGCATTACAGTACTAGTATAACAGGAAAGATAGATTATGGGATTTAGGGGTGTCTCTTTAGGGAAAGCTAGGTTGGGTCTGCACAGTAGAGGATAAGAAAAATATGAGAAACTTAGAAGAATGAGCTCTCTCCTGTGAACTATATAGATTTAACCAAAATTTCTCTGAAATGTCATTTTTCATTGCATTTAGCACTTTTCTCTCCATCGGAGTCTTTAAATGATGTATAAACTATATAATTATCACTTCATCTGCTAATGAACTGTAGCTTTATTTCTAACTTATGATCAACATGATATAATTCTCATGGCTATCTGGTCAAAAACATCACATGAAACAAGATTCAAAGTAAAAAACCCTCATTTGCTAAAGTTGAGCTCTTGATAGATTTAAAATATCAATGTAACTAATCAGCGATTAATTATATTCCAGGAATTATGGGGCTGTGAAAGGGGGCTGATTAAAAGTTTTAGGCCTGACCTATCCCATACTTGATTAGTTAGATATGAAGGGTTTGGGGAGTAATCAGATGGTACTGACTTAAGGGGACCTGGGAACTGGAAAGAGGATAATATAATTTCCCGGCTGGGAAAACCTAGACATAGAATTGGAGTTGGAAGCTAGTTTCTCAAAATGGTTGCCCTGGGAAGAGGGGAGTTCCCTAGAGCTGGAGACGTTAAAGAAGAAATTAGTGAACCCCTCCCTCTTTGAAGCATTGTGGAAGCTATTCACATAATCATTAAAGTCAAGATTGAATGTCCCTTGGATCTTATCCAACCCTAAGATTTTGAGATTGGTTTCATTTTAGCTCTGTTGAATTTGAGGCAGAGAGAAATGCAAAATAGAAATATTTGAATTATGGAACTGAACTTGGGAAATGAATCATGAAACCATACCAGTGGATGTGAGAGGAATAGAAGGCAGGTGGCTGTACTCTGGGAAATGTTCCAGTTAGGAGATTGATTAAAGCAAAAGTGCCATTTTTTTTATTCTGGTCTGTGTGTGACGGTCTATGTTAGCATCTGTACAATTTTGAAAGTTCTACACATCTACTGTGCCCTGATTTAGTCATATAATGTTTAGCCTCACAGTGGAATTTAGCCTGGTGTCTGTACAGTAAAGAATGAGAAAACATGACTTCAGCTAAAACTTATCCAGGTAACTTTGCTCAGATAACCTGGGACCTTTAGACATGGGTTTACTTAAAAGCGTAAACAAATCGCATAATATTCTTCTTCAGAAGAAAAATAATGTATCTTTTTATAATAGAAGTTATTATGATCTACCCATTCATGATATTTTTTCCCATTGTGAAGTATATTTTTATTAAGTGTATTAGCCAAACGTTCTATGTAGTAGCTTTTTAAAGATGACAAATTCCAAGTAGAAACCAAAGTCATGAAATTAATCATGATAAAAATGAACAGATGGAGCAAAAGAAAAATAGGTAGAAAGTTTCCTATGGTTTTCTTAGCAACATTGATTTACCTACTACTGCCTCACAACAGACTAGAATTCAAGCTCTTATGAAGTGAGATTGTTTGATGACACAGGGAAAGCATATTAAGCTAGAGAGAAATATTTGTCAAGATATTGTGACAAAAAATATAAAGCTATAGTTTTATCAATATTTGTAGAGTGATATAGGTATAATGAAGCACTTCAAGTAGTTAACAGTTACATAATCAGTGTTTGACTGATTGGCCAAGGCTAAAATCCAATAATAATTGAAGATGGCATTTTGAGATCGAAAATCAGGCAGATTTTGTAGGAAATTAAAGTCATCTACCCAGGGCAAAGAGCCTATTAGGACATCTTTCATAGCACTTTACCTGATTTAAGTGTTTCTTCCTCCTCTGTTCCATTGAAGTCAAATGTTTAAAGAGAGGAGGAAGTTATTTCTGCACATCAGAAATTGGCAGTTCGTGAGGACCATGTTAGGGTAAAGATTGCAAGATGCAGTGAGTGGCCCAGTATGAGCCCAAAAGCCACCAGCAGGCATGGACGCAAATGACCCAGGCAGGAATCAGCAAACTGAGAGGACCTTCAAGAAATTACATGGTCAGGCCGGGCGCGGTGGCTCACGCCTGTAATCCTAGCACTCTGGGAGGCCGAGGCGGGCGGATTGTTTGAGCTCAGGAGTTCAAGACCAGCCTGAGCAAGAGTGAGACCCCATCTCTACCAAAAATAGAAAGAAAGTAATTGGACAGCTAAAAATATATAGAAAAAATTAGCCGGGCATAGTGGCGCATGCCTGTAGTCCCAGCTACTTGGGAGGCTGAGGCAGTAGGATCGCTTGAGCCCAGGAGTGTGAGATTGCTGTGAGCTAGGCTGACGCCACGGCACTCACTCTAGCCAGGACAACAAAGTGAGACTCTGTCTCAAAAAAAAAAAAGAAAAAGAAAAGAAATTACATGGTCTTGTTTCCTTCAAACATATTTGAGACTATCTAAACAACTCTTTAATACAGGTAGCCATCTGTTTTCCCTTCACAGCAGTCAGGCATAAAGTTCTGTGACAGTACGTTAGGGCAGTGCTCGGGCCAGTGCCAGGCTGCAATCTGTCACTGGTACAGACAGTACAGGAATTGCGATTAAACAATTAGAATCATTTATAGCAATTTGACAGAAAAAATTTATAGCTGTTGAACATAATAGTGATAATAACCCTCCAAAAAAATGGTGGACTAGAAGCAGCCTGACAGCACAACACACTCAAGGAAAGAAGTGAAAATTGCAGGCAGCTGCCTACGTACGGATTGCTCTTCCCTAAAGGAACATTGTGAAATCAAAGAGAAGCAATGTGGAATACTCAGTGTGGAAAAAAAAAAAGGTGACGGGGTGATATATTTGACAAGATCAAAGTACATGTTAGGAAGAATAGGAAGATAGAGCACTGGGGCACCATGCTCACCCCGCAGGCACTGTGAATTGTGAGAGGACTCCCTTTACCACCCCAGACCTCTACGTGGTCAGACCAGCAACCTATTTGGAGTCTATGCAGAGTCATTGCACCAGACAACAGGCACAGTGGGGATCGGGCAGCAGCTAAAGCCATCCTGAGCCCTCTGGCAAATGGGCCAGTTGGAACCTGGCTGGGGAGGGAGCAGACAACTGGAGGCTCCCCCGAGCCATTACCTGTGACTGGAAGCCAGTTGCCCCTCCCCTGCAGTACAATAGGATCTGAGCACTGAAATTGACTAGGGTACCGCAAGCTCCAACCTGGGAGGTTTGGGGTGACTGCTTCGGCAGGTCCTGGGGGTTGTGGGAAGAACTCCATGGTCCCTGGGCCACCAGATCCAACCTCTGCCCCTGTGACTTGGCAGCCACACGGTCCCAAGCCAGTGGAACAGCCTGGCACTTGCTCAGCCCTGACTCCGCCCTCCAGGCCCCAACTGCCTCCTGCCTGCTGAGCCCTGACCCTGCCCTCCAGGCCAGATCAGCCCCACCTCCTGCATGGCCCTGCTTTTACTCTGAGGCCCTGCTGTGGGCTCCTCCCCAGTCCTGGCTTTGAGGCTCTCATGTGGAGCCCTAGCTCTACCTTTTATCCTCAAGAGTTCCTGCGAAGCCCAGGACACTGCCCCAAGACTCCAGCATGGCACCTGGTCCCCAAAACCCCACTCTAGAGCTTCTACCCCCACCACAGGGCCAAAAGAACTGCTCTAAAGTCCAACGCCCCACCAGGCCCTGCATACAACCTCAAGCCACCAGTACACCACAACCTGGTTCAAGCAAATGCCCACAGTCCAGGAACCCATGACCACTGCCTAGATAGCCTCACCCAGCTGTTACTGTCACCTCTGCAGGAAGACCCTGGATAGAGCAATCCCCTTGGTAAAGAGGGTCTCACCCAGCTCCCAACTCAAACATCCTACAACTATCTAGTGAACAACCCATCACCCAGCACAAACAGCATCCAGCACAGGCTTAAACCAAGGCAATCACAGGCATACAGACCAAAGCAGAACAGCTGCATTACAGGCTTCTAGTGTACACTCCCCCTCTGCCACATCAATATTCTAGAGTAGAGGGGAAAAAAGCGTCATCCAAGGACCTCCCCTTCTTTAAATCAAGCAGGAAAGGCCCAGCAAAGAACAGGCGCCCTGCAAACCTATTAGCCCTGAGTTGAGAAAAGAGGTTGCAGATGAGAAGAAACCAGCAAAAGAACCCTGGCAACATGAAAAATCAAAACAGATTGACACCCTCAAGGAATCACAATGGAGCTACAGTAGTGAACTCCAACTACAAGGAAATTGTTGAAGTGACAGAAATGGAATTCAGAATATGGATGGCAAATAAGATGAATGAGATTGAAGGGAAAGTTGAGAAGCAACACATAGAAGCCAAAAAATATTTGAGAAAATTAATTAAGAAGTCAGTAAGAGCTAGACAATATAAAGGAGAATATAATAGAACTTAAATAAATGAAAGTTATTTGGGGAATTTCGAATCACAGCAGAAAGCTTCAGCAACAGATTAAACCAAGGAAAAGAAAGAATCTCAGAGCTTGAAGACAAGGCTCTCGAACTGACCCAGTCATCCAAGCATGTAGAAAAGAGAATAAAAAAGACTGAACAATTGTTCAGAGAAATATGGGACTCTGTGAAGCAAACTAACATACAAATTATAGGTATCCCTGAGGGAGGAGAAGAAAGAGCTAAAAGCATGGAAAATCTATTCAAGGGAATTGAGGAGAACTTCCCTGGTATCAACAGAGATCCAGACATCCAGATACAAAATGGTCATCAAACACTGGGAAGATACATAGCAAATAGGACTTCTCTAAGGCACATAGTGATCAACCTGGCTAAAGTCAACATGAAAGAGAAAATTCTACAAGCAGCTAGGTGTAAGAAACAACTGACCTACATGGGAAAACCCATCAGGCTAACAACAGACTTCTCAGCAGAAACCTTGCAAGCCAGGAGAGAGTAGGGCCCCATCTTCAATCTTCTTAAACAGAACACCTTCCAGCCTAGAATTTTGTATCCTACAAAATGAAGTTTCACAATTGATGGAGAAATTAAGTCTTTTTCAGACAAGCAAACACTGAAGGAATTTGTTATGACCAGACCTGCCCAGCAGGAAATACTCAGAAGTGCATTATACCCAAATCAGCACAATAAACACCCACCTGTATAAAATCACTGAAAATAGCTAAAGCTCACAACCCCTGTAAAACAATAGCACAAATACCATGGAAAAGAATTTGGAGATACCTCAAAGAGCTAAAAATAGAAATACCATTCGATCCAGCAATAGCACTATTAGGCATCTACCCAAAAGAGCACAGAACATTCTATGATAAAGACATCTGCACCTGAATGTTTATGGCAGCACAATTCACTATTGCAAGGATGTGGAAACAACCCAAATGCCTGTCAATCCATGAGTGGATTATTAAAATTTGGTATATGTATACAATGAAATATTACTCAATCATAAGAAATGACAGTGATCTAGAACATCTTATACTTTCCTGGATTAAACTTAAGCCCATTATCCAAAGTGAGGCACCACAAGATCGGAAGAATGGGCTCCACTTGGACTCGCCATCAAATTGGTACTAACTGATCAACACTAGGGTGATCACATGGCAGTAATACTC
>CAUYSK010035590.1:0-12439 GCA_963575035.1 Avahi laniger
ATCTGCAACTGGTGATGGACAGAGAAGGGCCAGTGCAGTCTTATAATTGGAGGTGCCTGTTGGTTGTAGAAATAATTATAAAATTGTGGCATTAGAGTACATGAGTGAATGAGTTTGAAATACATGAAGTGATGATCAGAGAGTGCAAGTGTTTAGATTAAGGTACTGCAAGTGTGCAATTACAGGTCATGAAAAATTATAGGTTATAACCATAGGAGATGGACTGAGGCGAGGAAGAGGGGTAAATTTTTAAAATAATTGTCAAAGGATTTGAACAATTACAGTGAGTGAATTTTGTAGATGGATATAAAAATCATCAAGAAACATTACCACCATGGTGATAAAGAAATGGTCAGCAAGCTAGATACTAAAACCTTTAGTGGAGGATGGGTAGGAAATGAGAGAAGAGAAGATTCTAGGAAAGGGGAAGGGGAGGCAGAAACAGACAATCAGAGGGAGAATGGTATAGCTACTGGCTAGAGTTCTCGGGAGGAGGGAGTAAAAATGGCCTGGATATGGCAACAAGGGCAAGGCTATCTATACACTTTGTCACCGGTGGTACACATGTGTGGAAGAATGAACAGTGATCACCTAAGATCACCTCCAGGAAAAGCTGTACTCAGGTTTCTGTTAGAAAAAGAAGTATAGAAAAAATAGAAATATAGAAGTATAGAAAAAATATTGTAGACATTGGAAATTTTGCTATTGAAAAAAATGAGATTCAGATGGAACAGTGGAAGAGTACTGGATATCAAGAAATATTGGAGTTGTGCAGAGCATTATCAGGCTAAAATTTCTTTAATCAGGTTTGCCCTGGGAGACTTAGAGACTACATGGCATTAATGCAACCTTTATGTGAATATGTCCGTACTAGCTTCTTCTGTGTTTTATTATTTGTTATTCACAGGAAACTTAATACTTCTAAGACTAATGGGAGAAAGGTTATACTGATGGGTTATGTTCTCAAAATAAGGCACATAGGAGGCCAGCTTAGAGGATGTGTCCTGTTTTCTATAACGGGCTCTGAAATATAAAATTATAATAATCGCAGCAGAAGCTGATCTTGGTGAAGAAATCTCAACAATTTCCTAGATATGTTTAATAGTAATATAGTTTATAACCAGAATATTAAGTTAAAAAATCTTATGTTTAAACTTTAATAAACTTTTTTCTATGTTAAATTTTAGAATGATTTATTCAAAAGTTAGTCTTATAAATGTGGCTATTGATTTCAAATAAAGAAAAATGTAGTAACCTAGATTTTGAGATAATTAATTTCAAAAGATTACAGTTGCCGGTGAGTTGAAAATTATTGAATGACTAAGTAAAAATGTTTCATTAGTTAATAAATTCCTAATCCAAATATATGATTGCTATTTTAAAAAGTATTTTTCAAAACTAATACAAAAATATAACTTTATTAGATGTTAAAAATATGTTGACTTATGTATTTCTGTGGATGCAGTGTTCTATTTCAAAGTCATAGTGCATACTTAGTTAGCTTGACTTGTGACATAAACTGAAAACTATAACTCTACCCATGGCTGACATGGTGAGTCTAATAACAATCTTGATGAAATGCTGAAACTGACTTGAGAAAAAGAGGTATGTTAATACATTGAATTGACACTTAAGTAGTGTAAACTATAATAAATGCAACTCAAGGAGTAAGAAACGACATAAAAAAAACCCAATAAAGTGAGAAAATAAAATAGAATGTAACTATTGCATGAAATATCTCAGTATTTGAGGGAAGAAAATAAAAGGTTTAGAAAGCAAAAATCTGTGTGTCACATTTCTGATTTTTAAAGACATAGTATTTATATTGTTCTAGTATCTAGTTTATGACATCTTTTACAAAGATGCCTCCCAATAAATTTTGTTAAATAAATGATTCCGAGACTTGAAAATTGTTGTATGAAAAAGACACCAGAGAGTTTAATTAAAATTTATTTCCTGATTCGCATTTCCTCATTTTTCCCTAATATTCAAAATGTGATCATCTTGACATATAGAAAGCACTAGTCATTGCATTCAGTAAATATTAGATTAAGTAAGATTGTGTGTGTGTGTGTGTGTGTGTCTAAAATGGCAGTATTAGCAGTATAGTTCATGATAGTCTTCAAAGCTGGTATGTGGTCTTGGAGTATGACCATATCCCACTCTAGTATCTAGTGGAGAAGTCGGAACTCTGTATGAGAGGTCACAATGTCTTTCCTTCCACTAAACTCTCACTTCCATCCATAGAAAGCTATACTGGACCTGTGTCCTACAGTGCCGTGGACACTGCCACCTGTGTATATGAGGCACACATAGTCTTACAGCTTTAGCACTGCCTTTGGAGGAATTTATAAAGGTTGCCCATTGAGCTCTGTGAGTGCCTGACGAGACCCCACACTATTAGCTTTATGCCAACACTCACAGTCGACCCATCAAATTTAACTTTGAGGCCATCAAAACTAATCCCTTATCATCATTTACCTTAGACACTCAAGAAGCTAAAGCTTTCCAGGTCATTCCTCATGTGAACTGGTTCCCCCAAGCAGCTCAGTACATGTATTTCATTTTCCCCTAAGAAATGTCTTCTTTTTGACTGTAATTTCTCAAGTGGTGGTTACTCTCTCTCCTTCAACCCTCACAGTTCAGTGTCTGAATGTTGTATAGATGTCGTTTTTTCCTCTTTGTGGCTTCCAAATTATTCTCCTATCTGCCTCCTTAAAAAATCTTATTTATTTGAAGATTATGCCATCAAACCATGAATCACATACCTCCTTCTTGTTGTAGGCACACCAAACCCTCTTGGACATTCCCTCCAATTGTAATTCTTTAACATTTAACAACTGGCTCATTTTATCTCTCTCTAACACAATTCCAGTGTTAGTTATTTTTTTTTCCAGCTTTATTGACAAATAATATTGTATACATTTAAGGTATACAATGTGATAATTTCATATGTGTATATATTGTGAAATGATGACTACAATCAAGTTAGCTGACATAGCTGTCACTTCGCTTAGTTATCATTTCTATGTGTGATCAGGACAATTAAGATCTATTCTCTTAGCAAATTTCAAGTATATACAACACAGAATTATCAACTATAGTCACCATGTTATACATGAGATCCCCAGAGTTTATACATCTTATAACTGAAAGTTTGTATTATCCTTGACCACCTCCTCATTTCCTTTGTCTCCAAATCCCTGGAAACCACTAGGGAATTTCTATGAGTTTGACTTTGTCAGATTCCACATACAAGTGAGATCATACAGTATTTGTCTTTCTCTGCCTGATTTATTTCACTTAGCATAACGCCCTTAAGATTTATCCATGTTGTCACAAATGATAGGCTTTCCTTCTTTTTATGGATGAATAGTATTCCGTATACACACATACACACATACATCACATTTAAAAAAAATCACAATACGCAAGTCATGGAGCCAACCTAAGCGTTTGTCTTAGTTACTTCAATATCTGCTTAGTTATCTGTTTATAACACTAGCTTCTCAGAGACAGATATTGTCTGAACTCAAAGACCTGAATCTTCACCCTAACTTTACAATCTACTCCCACTCCAGTATTCTGTTAATATATACTACCATTGTACATAACTGTATTATCTTCACAATCTTAACTTCCATCATCTTAATTTCAAATATTGCATATTCTACCCACAACCTAATTTCCCTTTCCAATTTTCTCCTTCTAGACCTTTCCCTCTCCTCAACAATTCTCAATCCCACAGTCCACTGACACTACCAACCCTTCCATGTCTCTCATCCCCATCACATCCTCATTTACTTACTCACCAGAATTGTATTACATGGCCCATTTCTATAATCAATTCCTGCATACAGCCTTAAATCACTTGCATTCTTCTCTGCATTCTTGTAGGCTGATCGAGACCCAATCCTAATTTAATTCAACACTCAGGATACTTCATATGGGCATATGAATAACTACATGGAGTTTGAGAATGGCACACATTACCGTAGAGCAAACTTACCTTAAAAGCATGTTCACTAACTCTAAGGAGATGCTTATTGCTGCATATCAGTAATACTGTATTTTTCTCCTACTCATCTGGATAGCTATTTCACACCTTCTCATTTCACTTTGCTTTTTATTTTGCTTGAGGAATAGAGCAATCAGAAGAAATTTTCCAGATGATTCAAAAACCACACATTCAAAGCAACCTATATAAGTATAAATATTCCACTTTTCCTCCTATTATAATTCACTTAAAGTCTGCCAAATTCCTCTACCAGTGCACTATATTCCAGCCCATCTCTGCTACTATTTAGAAGTGACCTCTTTTGAGCTTCCCTCAACTATCAGATTATTACTCTATATTTTTGCTACCCTTTATAGGAAAAGCCCATTTCATTTCTCCCATTCACTCACGAACTAGTTCTAGTCAATTTTTCCCCGCTTTTCTGTCAAACTGCTTTTTTCAAGGAAACCGTTATCTCCAATTGCCAATTGTAAAGATCAATTCTCAGTTTCCTCTGAGTCACATATTTCGAGATAGTCTAGCATCGACTTCATATTCTTAAAATATTTTATAGCTTCTCTAATGATCCTCTGCATTTTTCTTAAGTCACTGACTAGTATTTTTTTGTCTTATATTCTAATCACTTAACTTTTTAAAATATGAGTACCCAAGGTCTTAGCATGAAAACCTCTCACTTTCCTATCTTTACTTAATCTGAGGTCATTTCATTTAATTTCCTGGTTTTAAGTGTTATGTCTATGTCACTGGTGTCCAAATATATACATGTATTTCTGATATCTCCTCTAAAAAAGAAATATACTTGCGCGCCTACCTCAGTAACTCCACTTGGCTATACTAGGGGTCTTACCTAACATGTGCAGAACTGACTTCCTGTTTCCCACCCCTTCCAACCATGCTTCTCTTCCTACAGAGTTTCCCATTTTAGAAATGGTTTCAGAAAACCATTTAGGTTTATTTTCTAAACTTTTAATTGAATAAACAACCTTAGAGTTACCCTTGATTTCTTTTTATCTCTTGCTTCATATCCAGTTCTTCAACAAAACATTAAATTATTCTTAGGAATATATTTCAAATCTGATTCTTGGTTACCATCATCACAAGTCTCTTTGATGGCAGTGTCAATCACCATCATCTCTAGGCTGTATAGTCATAGTAGCTTCCTAGCTGATCTCCTAGTTTCTTCCCTTGGAATTTTACGCCAGCAATCTATTCAATGAAAGGAAGTCAGAGTGAGCCCTTAAAATAGTATCTGCCTACCAGAATGTAAGTTTCTTATGGAAAAAGCTTTTTCATGCTTTCAATTTTTTTTCTATTTTTCTACTTCTGTAGAAGAGGTTCACTTATAGTAGAAAAGTTTCTGAAAAAGTAGGTATTCAATAAATATTTATTATTAATGGATAAATTAATCATTTCATGTTACATCCCAATCCACAACCTTCCATTTCGACCATTAAGATGATTAATACTTGTTATAAACAAATTAAATAGTGAATTAAATAAATTAATTGGAAAATATTCTATGTGTAACATAGTAAAAAGTTCTAGAGATATAGAGGTGAATAAAACATAGTCATTGATGTGAGTATATTAGAGTAGAATAAACTTTTGTCATAACTCTGAATTATTATACATAACCAATCATATTATAAAAATATTTTGTTTTCTTTGGTAGATATATTGGGTGAGCACTAAAACTGCTAAATGACAAAAAAATCAAACATTTAAAATGTGTAATAGAAATGAAATCAGTGGTTTGCAAAGCGTTTCATTGTATTTACTTTGAAAATTTTCAGTTGTGAATAACATAATCCCAATTCAAACTGGTGAAAATGATACAGGGATTTATTGGCTGATATAATCGAATTGTCTATACATAGTTCTTGTTCTGTGCAGAGCTTGATTATGGTTCTGGATCTTTTTAATCCTAAACTTATTTGCATTTTGGCTTTGTCTCCTTGCTGGGTTTCTTCATGATTGCAAGATAACTTCAGTAGCACAGTAACATGCTACAGTACGGTCTTTTCGTGTCACTGTAGAGTTTGTTTCACTTTTCTTTAAAACCTCTAGTAGGAGGTTCAGGGGTACTCAAATGCAGACTTTCTGCCAAATGATTTAAGTATCGAAGTGCAAAAGTGCCAAACAGAACTAGGAAAACTTCATCTGCTGGGGCCCAAAAAATACAAAGGGGGTGATAAAAAAACAAACAAAAAAACAAACAAAAGCAATCCCTCTTTTTTCACTTTTATAGGCAGAAAGAAATGATGCTGAAGAGGGAGAGGGAGTATCTAGTCCCTGTTCTCCCATTTCTGCCTCAAATGCTGGTTCTGGAAATGAGGAAGGGTTTCTACACCACAATATTCATGAGGAATTACCTCACTTTCCAGCTAATTTTGACTTTTGAAGTTGGGCCACACTTCCGGGTACTTGCTTGTGTAGCTCCTGCACCCCTGTGGATTTGAGAGCCATAAAGTTCAGGAAGTAGCCTTCTCATATCATACTGTGAGTATATTTAGAGTTGCTTTTAACTCTTAGAGGTTCTATTTAGGATTCTACTTCTAAGGAGCCAGTTAACAGGTAGACATTCAACCCATCTTAGTCTTGCCTCCAAAGACATTGATATCTCCTTCACCCCTTGGCATAATCTTCTTAGTGTCTTATAATTTGCAATTCATTATCTTAATCACTGGACTTTGTTTCAGTATTGGCTATCTCCTCTAGATGCTTTTTCTTCATCCCTCTTCATTTTACATTGTATTTCAGGATGTGGATCAATGATTTTTGACTGGTCCCTACCAATATGCTGCTCTAGCAGAAGGTAGAAGGTGAGAGGAGAGTCAGGGTAGGTATTGGATTCCGCCAGTCCCTCAGTGCCAGGCTGTAGGTTGGCAGTAACTGTGTTTATTTCCATGAGTTCATAGTTCATGTTAAAATGTTTTACACTATAGCTGCAGTTCTCTCTCTGGTTTCTATTACTTGTACTTTTAGCTTGCCTCTTCAGTAAAGAAAAGGGCCACACTGTTTTTAATCCAAGAGTGAGTATTCACTCATTGTTGCTTTCCATTGACCCTTTACATAACCATTAATCTTTTTATTCAACTCTCCTAAATTACTCTATTTGGGTGAACCAACTGTTTCCTGGCAGAATTTTAGTGGATTCATATTGAATGTTAAGAGAAACTCTTCAAGTATTATTTTAAAACATTTGTTTTATTTTCTGCAATTACTTTAGTTCACAAACTTAATTTTCCTTTCAAAGTATTAGCTAAATTATTGACACCTCCAACCAAAACACCCTTGGATAATTTAAGGGAGTCACTAAAGTTGTGTTCCACCTGTCAGATGCTTCCATGACATCAATTATTTATTTTCTTTTTCCATCAGATTCCACTTGTGTGCCATCTGTTCCCATCATTGCTGCTTCAGACACTTGCAACTCTTACTGCTTGTAAGGAATAAGATTTTTATGCTAACTGCTGATAGACACTTAAAAGCTTTCAGTCTTCTAGGTAAGGAAATTGCTGCTTAGATTTGTTGCTACAAGTGAAAATTAACTCCTTTGTGACACTGTTTTGTTTTTGGTCACTAGGTTTCAAATAAATTCTCATATCCATTGTTTCCCTGTTTTCTTCATGGAGGTAATTTTGCTTCAGTTCCTCTCTCATCTAACCATAGGAATTTAGATTTACACCATATATGCAGGCAGGGAAACTAATACCGTCATCATCACTCTATTCTCCTTTCTTCATTTGACTCCTTCAATCTAACACTTTTTTTCCTTCCACATTCAGAAAAGTAAAAACTTGTGTAGAGGTGGGTATTTAAACTAGGAATACTTCTGTAAGAGAATTTTCTGCATGGATGCTATCTGACCTCAGCTCATCTTGACCAGTAATTCTCAAAGTGTGTTGTCTCCAGATCAGCAGCATCAGCATCACTTAAGAATTTGTTAGAAGTGCACATCTGTGATCCTCATCCCATATTTACTGGGAACAAGAAACAACTAGGGACAAGGAACAACTATTAATATTTGTGCTTTAACCATCCCTCAGGAAGTTCTAATTTGGTCAAAGTTTTAGAGTCACTAATCTAGAAAAACTCACCTTGTAAATTAGCAACACAGAGATAAATACTTAAGGTAAAAGCTTTAAGTCAAGAGGTTTTCATTTTTCTTATTATTTTCATTGATTTTCCTCCTTTACTATGAGAATGGGAAAATAGATTTTAACATTAATTTTCTGTCATTGTTTCAACTTTAAACTTTATTAATTTATATTGATTATATCTCCATTACTTCACCTGAGTCAGAGTTAGCAATTTTTTTTTTTTTTTAATGTTGGTGGTGACTTTGGGGAGAGGAGTTTGGGGGCTAGAAATTCTGCATTTGTTTTCCAAATTTGTGCCACGCCCCTATTGATTTCTGAGGCTTTGTCTTTCATTATAATTCAAATTAGACCACATGTTATTTCTGCCTTGTTGAAGCAGTTTTGTTTTCACTCCTGTCACTTTGCTTATATGTTA
This sequence comes from Avahi laniger, assembly GCA_963575035.1. Classification (NCBI taxonomy): domain Eukaryota; kingdom Metazoa; phylum Chordata; class Mammalia; order Primates; family Indriidae; genus Avahi; species Avahi laniger. The sequence goes on from CAUYSK010035590.1 coordinate 8,537, forward strand.
CCCTTTATTAACAGGAATCTAATTTAGCAAAAGGAAGGGACAATGTTATTAAATGGACTTGGGATGGCTACATGTGGACAATCATAGAACACATATAGTGACTCATATCAATTTCATGAGTTTATTTCTAAGTTGTTACAACTAATTTATCTACTTAATATTTTTGGTTCTTCCTAAGAAAACCTAACTTAAATTTCTACAATGTCCATCCTAAACCTAAAATATGCTAATAAAACATTTCAAATCAAATTCCATTGTTTTAAAATTAAGTCTTTTAATTATTATAATAATAATAACAAAACAATAAACTGAGAAATGGCAGCAATGTCTGTAGTTATCTAGTTCTTCTCTTGATTAATTTTAAAACAAAGCTTTCTAAACAATCAGAATATTGTTAATATAAGGGCCAATAAAAGCTTCATATTTAGTAAAAAATAAATAAATAAAGTCAATAATTATGTATGAATGTATTTGCCCACATTTAATGTTATCATCTATATTTTTAAAAGGTGATTACTTTTCTAAGTAGATTCACAAATATGCTAGTGGTATAGGGAATAAAAATAGAAATTCTGAATTAAAAAGTCAAGTCAACATTTTGAAAAGGATAACAATTGGGTTTATTGGTGAATTAATACAAGATTGAATGCATTGAAAAATTTGGCTGGATGGGTTAGATCTTCCAAGATTTAGGTATAATGACAAGGTTTCTCTTCATTTTCTTTTGAAAAATCAAATTTCAAAAGCTTAAGTTTTTAAAAACTTTGAATTTGAATTCCTTTGAAATTGATTAAAGTACTATGAATTGTACATCTATGATGTATATGCATATTCTAGGTTTTTTTTTTCCAGTGTGTTTTAAGGCTATCCTGTACCCTAGATTTTAATTTTCTACTTTTAAGAATACTCTAATTTTTGGAAGCTACTTTTACTGCACTTCAATAATGCCCAATAGAACTCACTTTAAGCAGCCAGATAAAAGTCAAGCAAGTGTGAAGAGTACAAATTGTATTTCTTAATGGTGTGAGAAAATATCTATAAAGCTGTTTAAAATGGACCGAAATTATATGCCCAGATATTTGGGTTACTTCTGTCATTTACAAATGAGTAATTTTTAGCAAATTCCTACTTGAAGAGAGCATGATTTCCTAAAAGTCTGTATAAAGACTCTAACTAAAAACTATCAGCTAAGGTCTGTGAATTACAGAAAGAAATGATGACTCTAGCATTTCAAAATACTTCGAAACCATATGTATATAATAAAAATAATACTAAGAGGACTTATAATTTTCCTTTCTTTTTAGACGTTCAAATTCTACTCAGTTACACTAAAACCTCCATTATATAATAAAACAAAATATTTAGTTTATAACTGTATGCCTAGGTTATAGTTGAGAATTTATCAAATATTTATTTTAAACCAATACCACAATTAACCCAAGACATGCAAAGAATTTCCGACCATGACTTGAAATAGATATATTATATACCATTAAATTCACATTAAGCTTAAAAACAAAATATTATTTTATTTTTGTTCATGCAACTTTAAAAACCATGCATTTTTTTGTAAAAAATAATATTAGAGAATTATTTTATACCTGCAATAATAATCTTCCTCACAGTTCATACATGTGACATCATTCTTCCAAGAAAATGGCTCATGTGATGTTTGAATTCTCTTACAAAGCCTATCGGTAAATTTTGATGAACAGATGCATATAACATCCTAGGAAAGATTACAAATTATTTTACAAATTTTTTGGATATTACAAACATAATAAATGAGTTATTACTTGCAGAGGAGTAAAAATATTTTTGTAAATATGGAGAAGTTTCTATGCAGCAATGTGTAAAATTCTATTTTTCAAAATATCTCAACAACAACTCCCATCTAACATACTCTTCCCACTATGCAAAAACTCTCTGTGAGTTGGGAGCTGTATCTCATCCCTCTTGAATGTAGGCTAGACTGTGACTATGGAAAAAGTGATGCTATGTGACCTCCAAGGTTAAGTTTAAAAGGCCATATAGCATGTGTCTAATTATCTTGGGATGCTTGATCTTGGAACTCAGCCACTATACTCTGAGGAAGCCCAGGCAACATGGAGAAATCATGTTTCAGATTTTGGCTAATAGCCCCAGCTGAGAGCCCAGCTGACAACAAACATTAACTATCAAACTTGTGTACTAGAAAACTTCAAAGATAAACTCCAAGACCAAACACTTTCTGACTGCAAGTTCATGAGAGACTCAAACAAGAATCTCCTACCTGAGATAAGTCAACTCACAGAATCATAAGAGATAATAATAAAATAACTATTTTAAGCCACCAAGTTTTGAGGGTGATTATTCATAGAAAATTGGAACAAAAAATATACCCATACATCTATGGGTAGGTACAAAGAAAAATGGGACTAAATTTGATTGACTTGTAAGTTAATTTCACCTGTAATCTAAATACAGCCTAGTCATCATATTTTTTCTCTTCTTGTTCTCCTTATTTCTTCCTCTCCTTTTTCTTCATTATCTTATCATCACTGTCATCATCATATCATCAACATAATTTTCATCCTAACAACAATATTTGTTAGGTGATTTCAAGGTGAAAACCTCATGTACTTAAAATGAATGATTTTGTTTCTTCCTCATGGAATCCAATCAAACAGTACTCATCTAAGACAAAAGTAAAGATGAAAGAGGTTGAGAGCTTGCCCAAAGTCATACATGAGAATGGTGGAAATGATAAAATGCATGATATTCCAAATCATTTATCTATAAAATTGTTCTTTCAAACATAATTACAAACAATACAGGAAAAAGTAAAATAGAGTCAAAGTACTTTTATGAATTAATAGTTAAATAGACATCCATTAAAGATCACTTCTTATATTAAGATACTCATAACTAGTAAAATTAGAGAGTTGATTTAATTTCTCATTATTTTCAGATTTAAAAACAAAAATATCAAATATCCTTTTAATAATTATTGATAGACTATTGCATTAGTTTTCTATATATAACAAATTTTATTTATATAGCAAATCATTACAAACTTAGTGGCTGAAAGCAACAAAAATTCATTATCTTATAGTTCCAGAGGTCATAGGAGTTTTAGTGGGCCACAGGTAGGGAGGGTATCAGTTGTGTTCCTGCTGGAGTCTCTAGGGGAGAATTTTTCCCTGACTTTTCAATCTTGTAGATGGTTCCTTCAGTCCTTAGTTTATAACCATTTCTTCCATCTTCAAAACCAGCATCATAACATCATCAAACCTCTCTATGACTCTGATTCTTCTGCCTCTCCCTTCCATTTTAAAGGACCCTTATAATTACATTGGACCCACCCAGATAACTCAGGATAGCATCAGCTGATTAGCAGCCTTGATTCCATCTGCAATCTTAATTTCCTCTGGTATGTAACATTACATATGCACACATTCCTGGATTAAGGCATAGACATCTTTATTTGGGGTGGGGGTAGCAGGATGAGGGGCTTAGACTGCCTACTACAGCTGTAATTTCCTTGATTGTGAGAAGCATGGTTTATTGCTCTTTGCACTTGAATTTCCTGATATTGTGCCTTGCATATTGCAGGTTAATAACAAGTCTTGGGTGTTGAAGCAGAAATTCCAGATGTATTAAAAAATGATATTAGGCCGGGCGCGGTGGCTCACGCCTGTAATCCTAGCACTCTGGGAGGCCAAGGTGGGCGGATCGTTCCGAGCTCAGGAGTTCGAGACCAGCCTGAGCAAGAGCGAGATCCCATCTCTACCAAAAAATAGAAAGAAATTAATTGGACAGCTAAAAATATATCTAGAAAAAAAAAAATTAGCCGGGCATGGTGGCTCATGCCTGTAGTCCCAGCTACTTGGGAGGCTGAGACAGTAGGATTGCCTGAGCCCA